>LPNX011052700.1:66453-130700 GCA_001517045.1 Pseudotsuga menziesii
AAAAATTCAACATTACCTCACAAGTATTCTACTAGGTAAATGAACCTTTTTGAGTTATGAACTGTCCCCCATACTTAATCAATCTCTTGAGAAATATCATTAAATAGAGTTAACCAAATTTCTACATGAAATATGTTTTCCCACAATAAAAATTCCATTAATGATTACAATCAACAGTACTCAAGATCTCTTTTGTTTATTCATAATTATACACAAAGCTCCATTACACTCAGTCGACTTAAGACACCGTAGACCATTATGCTACCATTCTTGATCCTTAATGAGTCTTTCATAAATTATTCAATTACCAGTACATTCCTACACGAATAAAGAGGTAAACATTGTAAAAATGAGCCATAATAGGTGACAGTCATTTTAAAGATATAATTATCAGGAATGTAAGACAATCCTTTTCTTCTTTGGTATATTCATTTAACCAATCATAGATATATAATATTCAGGTGAAACATGCAGACTAAGGTAAAATAGGACACTTTTGGTCCTTAATTGATTCAACCAATTTGTGACTTATTCAAATATATGGAAACCATCTAAGGAATAAAATTTGGTCCAGTGGAAGCATGCACATTTCTTCCTTAATTATGGAAACTTTAACTTAGAGGAAGTTCGTACAATTACAAGGCAGTTTACCATTCAACCCTTTGGTTTGTATTATTTATACTCAGAATTTACAGACTTAACCCTAACTTGATCAAACACTCCTTTTAAGGTTTCCCATCACAGTTGAAAGCTTACAATTCATACAAGGATACAAATTTCATTTAAATGTTATTCCCATAAGCATTTTTCAAGGAGATTAACCATTTTTGAAATGTTCGTTTCACCACACTTAGACAAATACCAACTAAATAATCATAACAGGAAATAAATAACTTCCCACAAGAAGAACACATTCCTAGCAAATTAGCTTCAGTAAGTATTTTTTTTTTGCATTGAATGACATTTCTTGTTGACATCATCAACCCAGAATTCCAATGTACTTATACATGAAAACATTTATGTGCTGATTTTTTTAGAAGAAGATTATATATTGAACATTAACCATGAAACCTTTCACTCAAGGAAAGAACATTTCAGACATAAACAATTCTTCATAAATTAAATAATTCTTGAAACAATATGGCTTAACATAATTAAATGACTTCTCTTTGGAAATATATATTCACAATAGCATAATTTCCACAAAGTAATTTATCGTACAAATAATTAACATTATCAACAATAACATAAACCCATAATGATAGATTTTAGAAGAATTCTTCATTATTACACATGCACGAGAATTTTCATACACATATATGCAAAATTCAATTTATAAATACTTCAAGGAATGAAACTTCATTGTAATCATAAATGACAATTCACATATCCAAGAATCATTCATTAATTCCAAATTCATACAATTCATAATAAAATTGATACAGAAAATGAATTACTATCTGTATTATTGATAAATTTAGCAATTGGTTGTGTGTGTGCCATGCTCCACTAAACCATAGGCTTCCTTTCTCGTCAATATTTCATCAAGTTTCCACCCTTGAGATGAGACTATGAATTCACCAAGAAAACACTTAAGCTTATCAAAGGTTAAATAACACGTTAACATGGAAATTCCCACCACGTTTTCTTTCAAGAATTCGACATTCACCAATTCCTCACATAATTCATGGTTTCTTCTCAGTAATTTAAAGTTAAAGTCCTAGCTCCAACCAATTCCATGCCAAATAGTGCATTTCCCTTCCTCGGTTTCCTTCCAACATCACAACAGTGAAACTCATAATGTTACTCCATGCCTAGGAATTTCATTGAGGTCCATTCATACATAGTTCTCCATATCATTGGTGATTTAGATATGGGTTCAGGAATAACATTCAATTCCCAACTAAAATATATTAACAAGTTCAAATTTGGTTACAAGGTTGTATTATAGGTTCATAACTCAACTGCAGAACAACATGCTCACATACCATTTTTCCCCAGTTGAGATTCATTCATTCCTTTACATGCCAATTCATAATACATGCTTTCTTTTAGATGCATCACTAATTATATCCACATGGTATTCCCAAAAGACTCATGTCCCATATGTCTCCTTAACCTTTTGTTTAGCATGCCACAATTTACATAACTAATACATAATCAAGGATTAAGACTAATAAAAAATTTAAGGAATAAATCTAGTTAAGAAACTTTTTGGGTTCAATTTAGGTCAGGATCATATTATTAAACCCCTAGGCCACAAACATCTCCCTTACCTTGTCACTAGTGAATTCATAAGTCCCCTATTCTTTTAGTGTTCCCCATTGACCTCATCAACAACCAATTATATTTTCTATTAATATTTACAATTTATATAACTTGTTCAACCCTTTAGGAATTTTAGCATTAAAACTTACAACATTAAATCAAGGGTTCAAAACCAAGAGTGTTACACTCCTACCTCGTGCCACGTGTCTAGGGAGCCTAGCTTGTCCTCATGTAGCCTTATGTTGGAGCTAACGATTTTCAATGCTAATGGGGATATATGTATGGTAGTTTTTAAGTACATTGTATTTTTATTAATATATATAAATTTTATTACTTTTTAGTATTTTAATATTTTAAAAATCTTATGCTAATAAAATTAAAATATTTTATTATCTAAATCAAAACTTAAAAAAATGTTTTAAAAACAATTTAAGTTTTGAATAGGTGACAACAATTTGACCAAAAATAGGAGCACAATAGGAGACACCAATTTCTATTCAACTATACTAAAAAAATAAAATCTTACAAATCACAATCGAGTACAAGGGTGATTGCAATAGTAGTGATCTCTGGTTTTGATTACGCCTGACTAGAAACAATACAAGGCTTCATTCAGTATCCAAAAAACACACTAGAAGAAAGGATTTCTTGATTCTTCTTCTAAATACAAATATCACAAATAACAAGAATATACAGACTTTCAAGTAACAATTCTCTAGAACTACAGAGCTCCTCCCCCCTTTTTGGTAGCATTGTCTCATCTTCCATCCTGTTAACAAAAAACATTACAAGAGAAATACAGATATGGCAAGAATGAAAATCCTACCATTCTCCAGAGACCCTCCTTGTTTTAGTAGTCAAATTGTCTCTGTTTAAGTAGAGAGAAGGGATCATAACAAACTCCATAAAACATATCTTACAGCTAGACGCAACAGAAAATTATAGAAAAATCCGTCTCAATCATGCCCAAGCATCTCACATATCGTGCATTTGTTTGGGAAACTACTCAAAATTAAAGGAAAATAGTCCTATTTGTAAAGTGATTTTTCAACCGTTTGAGCTAATTCCTCATGGATTTCTCACAATCGTCCATGCAAAAACACATCTCCTATAAGTGCACGATTCTCCATTTTTGTAGTCTGGTTAGTTTGATGAACTGACCATTTTCTCTATGCTATCTTTCAGGAATCAAATTCATCGAATCTTCATTTCCGAATCTTCAAAATAAGAAAGAAAGAAATAATGTAAAATATTATCATGATGGTAAAAATAATTAAGAGATTTCTTGCAGCATAAATATTAAATAGTGACCAAAGAAAATGTCAATGGTAAATAAGATATCATAATGAGAGTGGGCATCCACATGGTTTGCAAATTTTGAATAAGATTTTAGGTTACTTTGAAAATAACAAAGATGAATCAATTAGTATAAAATGATCTAATTTTTTTCTTTTCTTTTTTATGATTATTAACTCAACATTTTTAATAGGGTAATCCACTTTATTGGTTTAAGGATATAAAGTGAAATGAATCATATTATTCACTAATTATATTTTTAACTTCAATATAGTAACTTATAATCAAACCAATAGGAGAATATACATGCTCTTAAAAGATCCAAATGAGTCTAACAAGCTTTATTTGAATTATCTAAATTTGTTGAGAAACAAAACATATTTTATTAGAAATTTTAGAGGCAAAAAAAATCGATGAATCAATAAAAAACCGAAACCAAAGGTATGGTTCCATTCTTTGATATAAGATCTTTCAAGACTTAGATAGAAATAAATATAGATATATGTCTGCTCAATTCATTTCAATTCGTGAAAGTGCTCATTAAATCGTTAATAATGTAAAGACTAAAATTTGACAAGGTTGTCGTAATGCCAAGATAATTGCATTCTTTCAAAGTAAGGTGTATAATCAAATCGGACAAGGTCAAATAAGAGCATGAAAGTGTTCTCTAACCAATAGGAGGCAGAAATATTCAAACGATTAAAGGGTAACTTGACAACAAACACAATCAGTAAAAAGATGTGATGAAAATAAATGATCATAAAGTTGCAAAGTCATCATAACATAACCAATAAGCATAAATACCATCATTTTAATCAAGAAAGATTGAGTAATAAAAAGGGAAGAAAATCATTTCGATTTGAAAAGGATACTATTAAATAATTGAATCAACTCAAGTAAAGAAAACCATAGCTAAATATTTACAATATTTCTAATAAGGGGCCCTTATTTTTTGCGAAAATTAAGGGGGGTTCATGGGGTGCCAACAAAGAGAACCAGTTATCTATGTATATTTACTTAAAGATTACAGATATAAGAAAACATGATAAATAGTTCTCGAAATATCAAATTTTAGAATACATGACTTCCCATATCACTAGCCTATATAGTAAAGTTTGAACTTAAATGTTGTCACAATCAAATGAATTATCCCAACTATTATTTAGAGACTTCATAAAGACGAATGAATTTGAAATATATGCACAACAAATAAACCTCATCAAGAATTATTTCTCAATAGTTAAATATAATAAATAAACATCAACATAAAGATATGACCTCCAAGATTAAATTCCCCATCCAATAGACATAAACAAGTGAAAGATAAAATTTGTTTTTTCTCTTATTGTCATTTAATTTTTTTATTTTT
Source organism: Pseudotsuga menziesii (assembly GCA_001517045.1). NCBI lineage: Eukaryota > Viridiplantae > Streptophyta > Pinopsida > Pinales > Pinaceae > Pseudotsuga > Pseudotsuga menziesii. The sequence goes on from LPNX011052700.1 coordinate 71,387, forward strand.
TATTATAATAATATTAATTAGATCTTTGATTCAAGACTACTATCCAGGCCTGATAACCAGATATTGACATCATCATTCATGAGAACTTCCAGAGATAAACAAGCCGACTCGTGATGAGACCTCCCGCCCCTTGATCTTATGACCAAGAGCCATGACCCTGGTGATAAAAAATCATGTTATCCTTAATAGAGTTGATGATCATGATTAGTTCGAGTCTATACAGAAAACTCATATTCTTCAATCAATTTTATTTATTTACTAACAAATTCACTCTAATGGATGGGAAAAATAACCAAGATAAAACTCCTTAAATAACATAGAAGGCCTAATGATGGCTAATGCAACTGATTCTAAAACTTCTGAGAGAAAAAGTTCTTGGCATGCTAACTTGCCTAGAAAATGATATCATTCTCAAAACAAAATATGGAAATAATAATCAAGAATTCAACCAACTAATTATCTAAGTTCATAAGAAATGTTTCAAGGCGAGGAGTGATTTCATCATAGTAAGAATATTTGATACAACAAGAAGCCTCTTACAACAATCCCTTTTAAAAGATATCAGGTATTATCAAGTTAGAAACATATCAACACCAAACACTGTGACATTATAGTATTATTTATTTACAATACCCCCTTACTTCAAGCAAACTAAAATAAGGAGGAAAATCAGAAAGCTAAAATTATAAAATTCACTACTCAAAAGCAATCAATGAAACAAACTTGAAATTTAAAAATGCAAAAACAAAAATCACTAATTGAACCCAAACATCCAAAAACTTATATACAAGATAAGATCTGATCAAATCAAAATATCAACCAAAAGGTATGTATTACAAATCAAAAGGAAAGAAGAATTAAGTATTCATAAATATGAAAATTTTCAAAAAATATTAACATCTATCGAAACTTCAACTGACTGTCGAAGAAGGTAAATAAACTCGAAATTTGAAAATCAAGACATGGTCATATTCTATGAGACGAGCTATACAACATAATTTAAAAATCACAAAATCATGACATGCGTAAAGAATGATGACACACGTCCTAATATTAATTTTGACCACAATATAATGATGCAAAGGATTAAGCTTTTAGTAAAAGGGTCAATATGAATGGAAATAAAAATAGGAGATGCTAATATGTATGTCAAAAATGGATATAATGAAATAGACATGGTGATTTCCATAAGAAGCATCATAAGCTCATCATTGATGTCAAGTTTTAACAATATTTGAATATTCCAAAATCATCCAATTGTTTAAAATTTTCTCCTTTACGTCAGATTATGATAAAATTCATTTAATTAATGGATAAGAACTTTGAATAAATCATATCCTTTATTCAACACTATTTACAAAAGGTAAAAAAGCTAAATCCTAAGATGTAAAGTTGTAACACCCCGGTTTTGACCCCATGGTATTAAGATTGTACATGATGTATGTATTGTATTTGAAACATGGAAAGGAGCTCAAGGCCAAGGCCCTTCCATTGATTGATGTTTTGTGGATAGGTGATCAAGGTTGATACCTATGGTTTTGGTGCTAAGCCAAGCACAAAGCATTTTGAATATCATGTAAATGCAAAATTTAATAAAATACCACAGTTAGTTATGGGACTACAATGTGAAATATTTGGGGACATGATTCCACAAGGGATAGGGAAGGGAGTTACTCAAACCCCCTGAGCCAATAAGGTGTGACCAGATGTCAATGGGGAAACCCATGAAAGTTTTGTCCTCTGTCCTCAATAATTAATTTCTTTCAGAAGTTGGATGAGGCAGTTAATGCCTTGGGTAAGGCAAGGCATGGCAGTCTGATTGCTTGATTGAGCAAGCCTAGAAGTTTGCAGTCTGGGGAAGCCGCATTCTTGGTTTTGCAGCAAGGAAGCACGTGATGCATGCTAGTCCATCCATTCTCCCAGACGCAAGAAGGTTTTGTTGTTCCTGAGGGTTGAGGATTGGGATTATTCTGTCCATTCAAACATTGGGTTCATGGGCGATGTTTGTTGAGCCTTCTTGCGAAGTCATGTTCTGTTCTGTGTTGTTCATGCTAGTCATTCCATCCTGGTTGAGAAACTCGTGGTATTGCTGAGTAAATGGGAAGTGGAGATAACTTGATTTTATGAGAGTGTAGTCCTCCATGGTCTCTGCAGTGCTGTTGTGCAGTGGTCCATTTTTAAGAATGGTTTGTTTCACTCTCTTGCATTGTGGAAGGTGTTTCCAGAGTGGTTTCCTCTGTTACATAGTGAAGCCTGTGTTGCTGTGTTTCCCTATGGTTTGTTGTGTTGTGCACCCTAAGTTGGGTCTAGAATGTATGCAAGACTTAGGAGTGGAAGAGGAGTATAAATTTCTTGATAAACCTAATGTGGAACCTCACAATAATATAAGAGTGGCTAGTGAATCTAATTTGCACATCCTAAAGAGCACTGGAAGGGAAGGTGTAGCCCGAGGGACGATGTAGCAGAGAAGGGGACACTTCCTTGTGTTGGGTGTGTAGGAAACGTGGATGCCAGGCTAGATAGATCTTGTGAAGGTGTCCTTATCTCTTTGGATGAGCTCACTATCTTAATAGTTTGTCCTATCCACTGCCTTAGCATCCTGTGAAACCCAAAGGAGATTGGATTGGCTAATAGCCTGTGAAATCCAATTGTATATTGGCTTGGCTGGGTAGCCTCTGAAACCTAATTGGATCTTGCCTTGGCTGAGAATCCTAGGAAACCCAACTGGTAGTTGGATTGGCCGTGTCTTGTTTTTCTTTGGACCATGTGTGTAATCCTTGGCTGGACAACTTGTGAAACCCATCTGTGAAAGATGGCTTGGTTGAGTAGCCCGTGAAACCCATATGTTGGCTTGGATGGTCCTTAATGTGGATGTTGGATTGTTTGTGTACAATCTGTGAAACAAAAATGTTTCCTGGCTTGGTTGTGTAGCCTGTGAAACCCAATAGAGTTTTGGGTTGTTTTCTGGACAGACTGATAAACCCAAATGTGATATGGCTTACCTGTGTAGCCCGTGAAACCAATCTATTGGCTTGACTGTGTTGATGTGTCTAACTATGTGTGAGTTTGTTGTTCCCTAATTTCTTGTGTGAATCATGCCCAGCTTGGGGGTGGCAATGGCGTTGAGAGATTAATGAAAACATTGGCCTATGGTTGGGTGGAACGTTGCAGTGACATAGCTAGTTTCAGGACAACTTAATCATCAAGATAAGCATCTATGTTATGCTTGTTTATGCCATGTATTTACTTATGAGTTATTATGATCATGTTGAATGATTATTGATGGTCAAGTAGAAGTTTACTTTTGTGATGTTTTCCTGCATTTTACTTATGTATATGTTTTGTGTTTTTTCCATGCATTTTCCTAAGTTCATGGAGGCTAGAATCCTGTTACAGAGTCAGGAGGCAGCTGACTTAGTGTTTATTTCCATTTGAATCCACCTAAGGGAGGTAGACGACGAAAACCAAAATGAGGGAAGTTGAACAGTGTAGAATTGTCCTGTTTCCGCACCCTGGGATCCACATGCAAAAGGCGGAAGGAGAAAGGTGGAAAGGGAAGTTGAAAACAAGGAAGAAAGTGTGTTTTCTGATTTCCAAAGTCCGAGGTTGAAAAGCAGAAGTCAGAAGTGAAAAAAAGTTACGGGTCGTTTGTTGTTTTCCATATTTCTGAGTTTCGTGGCAGAAGGAAGAAGGCGAAAGATAGAAGGAGGAAAGTGAATAAAGGATTTCCGCTGTTTGTTTTTTTTCTAATTTCTGAGTTCCGTAGCGGAAGGCAAAAATTGGAAGGCAGAAAGTGGATAAAGCATTCCACTGGTTTTTATGTTTCTGATTTCCAATTTTCAAGGTCAGAAAGGGGGAAAGCGGGAGTGCGGAAGGAGGAGGGTGGAAGAGCCGAAGTATTTCCATTGCCCATTGTGTTTCCGATTTCCGATTTACGAGTTCTGAAAGGAGGAAAGCAGAAGTACAAAAGGCGAAAGGTGGAAGAGACATTAAGTATTTTTGTTGCCCATTGTGTTTCTGATTTTTTATTTCTAAGATTGGAAAGGCATAAAGTGGAAGTGCGGAAGGTGGAAGGTGGAAGAGCCATTCAGTGTTTTAGTCGCCCATTATGTTTCCGATTTCCGAGGTCAAAAGGGCATAAAGTAGAAGTACAAAAGGTGAAAGGTTTACATTTCACTTGGTGGAGCCTTGATTTTTTGATTCCCAAATTCCGAGGTCGAAAAGACAAAAGGTGAAAGGCAGAAGGTAGAGTACAGAAAGGATAGATTCAGTGCAGAAAAAAGGTGTTTTCAGTCGCAGAAGGGATTTTTCAAGGGTAGAATGACTGTTACAGTGGTTTCTAATCCTGAGAATGAAGTTTTAAGTGTGTTCTAATGTCCATGTCCTATGTTTCAAAGGAGAACAAGGGTTCTTGAAGTAAATTTTTTAATTTATTAGCATTATGGGGTATGGGGACATGACATTGTGGTATCAGAGTTGTGGCTTGTAGTGCTGGGCCTAAATGGGCCAGAATGACTAGTTTACAGAGATAAGAATATCCTTTGATACCAACATTGTAGTAATCTACATTTTGGTATTAAAGCAATGGGTTGCAGTGTGAGGGCCTAAATGGGCCAAGTTGAGCAGTTAATAGAGTTTTTGGTTACAACATTGGGCCTAGATGGGCCAGGTGATAGTAAGTAAATGGTTTTTAATTCTGAAATTGTTATGCAACTAACAAATGATGTTTTTTAACACATTTTTGTAGAGTCATAGTGTAGTTTGAAAAAGGTTGGTTTTTGGTGCAGCCATGAGAACCTACAACATGGATGATGCACAAGATCCCCATGGGCCTGAGGAAGATTCCATGGGGAAAAATATCAGAGTTGGAAATGATGATATAGAGTCCATTGGAAGAATATTCCAAGAGACTCCTCCAAACATTGCAGCCACCATAAGAAGCCTGATTAAATATCAAGAAGAGAAAAATAAGTTGAATGCAACTATGCTGCAGAGTTTGAGAGACATCCAAAGGTGGATGATCTCTAGGAGTCGTGCAATACATCTAGAAGGAAGAAAAAACACTACTAGAAGAAGAAAGAGATATTCTAGTGGGTCATCTGATTCAGAAGGATCCACTGGGGGTTCAATCTCTTCATATCAAAGAGAAAAAGAGAAAGAGGTGCTACATAAACAGTTCACGTGACGAGTTCAAAAAGGAAAGGCCTCCTACCTTTAATGGTGAGATAAATATTGGTCAAGAAGTTGAAGCTTGGCTTCTTGGGATGAAGAAATATTTCCAAGTCCAGGACTATTCAAGAAATATGAAGGCTAGGGTAGCCATATTCAACCTGAATTGAAGAGAATCCATATGGTGGGAGAACCTCAGGTAGGTGAAGAAGATCAATGACAGAAATATCATGTGGAAACACTTCAAGAAGTATTTCAAGCAGAAGTACCTCTCTGAAAGATACTACGATGACAAGATCAAAGAATTCCATGAGCTGAAATTGGGACAATAGACCATTGAAGAACATGCAAACAAGTTCTTGGAACTTTTGAGGTATGTTAGATACATCAAAGATGATAAAGTGAAAATCCAGTGTTTTCTAAGTGGGCTACCTCAAGCATACAAAGACATGATAGAATTTGATGAGCCTATAAATCTGGAAGAAGCAATAAGGAAAGCTAAGTATTGTTATGAGCAAAGCAAAAGAAAACCTGATGTCCATAAGGTTTGGAAAGACGAGAAGAAGGAAAATTTTGATCAGATGAAGAAAGGTTTCAAACCTTCTCACTTTAGAAATCAGAAGAGGCGGCCATCACAAGTTGTGAATCATCTAGCCAGAGCGATGGGGGAAAAGCTAAGAGATCCCAAGGATCCTAGAGAACCACTCCAATGTTGGAAATATTGAGACCCCACATGCCCTAGAATTGTCCACTTGAGAATGGGTATGTAAGAAAAGATCACAACATTTAAGAAGCAAAAAATGCGGGTCAGGTAGCAAGGGTTGTTCCTAAGATTTATGCAGTGCTAGAGAACTGCCAGGCAAATCATCAATCAATTGTGGTTGAAGTTGAAGGTAAGATTACTGATCAATCTGTTTCTATTTTGATTGACCCTAAATATACTCACTATTATATTACCCCTAGAGTAGTTGAGATTTGTGCTTTTAAGAAGTTAAAGCATAGCAAATCATGGTTAGTTCAACTAGCCACTGGTACTAAGAGAAAGGTCAGTGAAGTGGTTCCAAAATTTCCATTGGTTATGAATGGGATAGTCACTTGTATAGATTTAAATGTTCTACCACTTGGTTCCTATGATGTTCTCATTGGAATGGATTGGTTGGAAGCACACATAGTAAAGCTTGATTATTACAATAAGACTTTTGAGTGCATAGATGAAGAAGGAAACTTAAGGGTTGTAAGAGGCATTCCAAAGGTGATTTCTGTTAGGAAGATTTCAACCATGCAGCTGAAGAAGTTCTATAGGAAAGGTTGCATATTGTATGTAGCTCATGTGTTGGAGGAAGCAGAGATTGAAAATCCTAGGTTGGAGGAATTTCATGTGTTGTAGGAATTCAGGGATGTTTTTCTTGATGAAATTCAGGAACTTCCCCCAAAGAGGGACATTGAATTCACAATTGAACTTGTGCTAGGAGCAGCACCAGTTTCCAAGACACCCTACAGGATGAGCACCCTAGAAATGATAGAGCTGAAGATGCAGATACAAGAGTTGTTGGAGAAGATGTACATTAGGCTGAGTGTGTCCCTTTGGGGAGAACCAGTGTTGTTTGTGAAAAAGAAAGATGGTACACTCAGGTTGTGTATTGATTACAGACAACTGAACAAAGTCACTGTGAAGAATAAATACCCTTTTCCTAGGATTGATGACCTCTTTGATCAAATGAGAGGATAAAAGGTATTTTCCAATATTGATTGAGGTCTGGTTACCATCAGGTAAGAATCATGGATGAAGACATTTATAAGACAACCTTCGGAACAAGGTATGTACATTATGAGTTTGTAGTGGTACCATTTGGTCTCACAAATGCACTAGCTACGTTTATGTGTCTCATGAATAATGTCTTCAACAATTATTTGGACAAGTTTTTTCTTGTTTTCCTTGATGACATTCTTATTTATTCTAATAATGATGAAGAACATGAAGAACATATGACATTGACATTGCAATTGCTAAGGGAGCATAAGTTGTATGCCAAGTTGAGCAAGTTTGAATTCTATAGAGATAGAATTCATTATTTGGGTCACATTATCTCATAGGAAGGAATATCTATGGATCCTGAAAAGATTGAAGCCATTATGAATTGGCCAACCCCAAGAAATGTGACAGATGTAAGATATTTTATGGGAATTGCAGGATACTACAGGAGATTCATTGAAGGATTCTCCAAGGTCACACATCCAATCAATTATTTGGAAAAGAAGGGGATAAATTTCAAATGGACACCAAGGTGTGAGGAAAGCTTCTAGCAGCTGAAGAATCTTCTCACAAGTGCACCCATTCTGAAAAATTGCAGACCCAAAAAAATATTTTGTGGTGTGTACTGATGCATGTGGTCAAGGACTTGGAGAAGTTTTGATGCAAGACAACCACGTGGTATGCTATGAGTCAAGAAAGTTGAAGGATTATGAGAAAAACTATGCCACTCATGACTTAGAACTTGCAGCCATAGTACATTCTCTCAATATGTGGAGGAATTAATTAATGGGCATACAATTTGAGTTAAGGACAGACCACTGTGGTTTGAAATATTTGTTTGATCATCTTACTTTAAATGCTAGGAAAGCTAGATGGCTGGAGTTTTGTGTGAGTTTGATTTTGAAATCAAACACATAAAAGGAAAGGAAAATAAATTGGCTGATGCACTCAGCAAGAAGGTGCATGAAATGTACTTCGAATCTCTCAGTATTTTCCAATCATATTTAAGACAACAGATTGTTAATCACACTGCTGAAGATGAAATGCATGTGCAGATAAAGGACAAATTGTAGCAGCAAAGTATTGATAAGAGGTATGAAGGATATAAAGTGGAAGAATATGGGCTTCTTACTTATAAAAATAGCATTTATATTATAAATGTAGCAGATTTGAGGAGAATTGTTATGGATGATATCCATCATGCTCCATATTCTAGTCATCCAAGATATCAGAAGACAATTGCTACAACCAGAAAACAATATTTTTGTCCAGGAATGAAGAAGGACATGGATGAATATATTTCCAGACGCATGAAATGTCAGCAGGTGAAGGTTGAGCATCAACACCCAACAGGTTTGTTTCACGTTTGTTGGAGCCTTTTCCAGTTCCAAAATGGAAATGGGAAGTTGTTTCCATGGATTTTATTACAGGATTGCCAATGACTTGGAGACAACATGATTCCATGATGGTTGTGGTGGACAAGTTGGCAAAGGAAGAACATTTATACCATTTAAGTCCACACATAAGACTGATGACATTGCAAAAATATTCATGAAGGAGATTTTCATATTACATGGATTTCCTAAGGCAATAGTTTCTGACAGGGATCCCAAGTTTACTTCCAATTTTTGGAAGGGTCTATTTGAATATTTGGGTACAAAGTTGAACTTCAACACTGCCTACCATCCTTAGACTTATGGAAAGATAGAGAGAGTGAATCAAGTGCTGGAAGACATGCTTCGCATGCATGTAATGGACAAACCAACCAAGTGGGAGGATTATTTACACTTGGTAGAATTTTCCTATAATAATGGATAGCAAGCATCCTTGGGGATGAGTCCATATGAAGCTTTGTATGGAAGAAGGTGTAGGACGCCATTGACATGGGATAATCCAGTGAACAATATTGTGCTTGGTCCAGAATTGCTCAAGGAAATGGAGTAGGAGGTTTCAAAGATTAGGAAGAATACGAAAGCATCCTAGGACAAACATAAGAGCTTTGCAAACAAGCATAGAATGCATAGACAGTTTAGTGTTGTGGATCATGTTTACCTTAGAGTGAGGGCAAGGAAGAGTTCCTTGAAGCTTGGAAGTTGTGCTAAGCTATCACCTAGATATTGTGGGCCATTTGAAATGCTTGAAAGAATAGGGCCAATTGCATATAGACTTGCATTGACTACTAGTACTAGAGCTCATAATTTTTTTCATGTTTCTTTGCTTAAGAAATATGTCAATAACCCTAACCATGTGATTGATTGGAATTATATCTAGGTGGAACCTGAGGGAAAGTTCCAAACTGAGCCATTACACATTATCGATAGGAAGGTAACTATGCTCCAGAATCAAGCCATAGGATAGGTAAAGCTGCAATGGGAGCACTACGGTCCTGAGGAGGCTACGTGGGAGATGGAGGATGCCATGCGATTGGAACATCCATTTTTGTTTAATTTTGCAGAGCACTGAGGTGGTGTCAGTGTAGCATTTTTGTTCAATTTTGTAAAGAGCTAAGAACAATGCTGTTGTAAGGGGGAGGGGAATGCAACACCATAGTTTTGATCCCATGGTATTAAGATTATACATGATGTATGTATTGTATTTGAATCATGGCAAGGAGCTCAAGGATAGGGTCCTTCCATTGATTGATGTTTTATGGATAGGTGATCAAGGTTGATACCTATGGTTTTGGTGCTAAGTCAAGAACAAAGAATTTTGAATATCATATAAATACACAATCTAATAAAATACCACAGCTAGCTATGGGATTGCAATGCGAAAGAGATGGTGGAATGATTCCACAAGGGATATGGAGGGAATTAAGTTAAACACCCTGAGCCAATAGGGTGTGACCAGATGTCAATGGGGAAACCCATGAACCCTCAGCTACTTTTGTCCTCTGTGCTCAATCATTAATTTATTCCAGAAGTTGGATGAGGCAGTTATTTCCTTGGGCAGAGCAAGGCATGGAAATCTGATTGCTTGACTGAGCAATCCTGCAAGTCTATAGTTCAGGGAAGCCGTATTCTTGCTTCTGCAGCAAGGAAGCAAGTGATGCATTCCAGTTCGTCTTTTATCCCAAACGCAAGAAGGTTTTGTTGTTCTTGATGGCTAGGGGTTGGGATTATTCTATTAATTCAACCATTATGGTCATGGACGTTGTTAATTGAGACTGCTTGTGGAGTCGTGTTCTATTCTATGTTGTTCATACTGGTCATTCCATCCTAGTTGAGAAACTCGTGGCAATGCTGAGTAAATGGGTAGTGGAGAACACTTGATTTTATGAGATTGTAGTCCTGCTTGGTCTCCCCAGTGCTGTTGTGTAGTGGTCCATTGTTCAAAATGGTTTGTTTCACTCTCCTGAGTCACGAAAGGTGTTTTCACAGTGGTTTCCTCTATTACAGAGTGAATCATGTGTTGTTGTGTTTCCCTGTGGTTTGCTGTGTTTTGTACCCTGGTTTGGGTATGGAATTTATTCAAGACTTAGGAGTGGAAGAGACGTATAAAGTGCTTCATAAACCTTGTGTGGAACCTCACAATAATATAAGAGTGGTTGGTGAATATGCTCTGCACATCCTGAAGAGCACTAGAAGGGAAGGTGTAGCCCAAGGGACTGTGGAGCAGAGAAGGGGACACTTCCTTGTGTTAGGTGTGTAGGAAACGTGGATTCCATGCCAGATAGATCTTGTGAAGGTTTCCTTGGCTCTATGGATGAGCTCACTAGATTAGAATTTCTTCATGTCCACTGCCTTAGCAGCCCGTGAAACCCAAAGGAGATTGGCTTAGCTGACAGCCTGTGAAACCCAATTGTATATTGGCTTGGATAGGCAGCTTATGAAACCCAATTGGATCTTAGATTAGATGAGATTCCTATAAAATCCAACAGGTAGTTGTCTTGGTTGTGTCTTGTTGCTCTTTGGACCATGTGTGTAATCCTTGGCTAGACAGCCTATGAAACCCAACTGTGAAAGATGGCTTGGCCGAGTAGTGTGTGAAACCCATTTGTTGGCTAGGATGGTCCTTAATGTGGATGTTGGATTGACTTTGTATAGTCTATGAAACCCAACTATTTTCTGGCTTGGTTATGTAGCCTATGAAACCCAGTAGTGTTTTTTCTTGTTTCCTAGACAGTCTGATAAACCCAACTGTGAGATGGCTTGGCTATGTAGCATGTGAAACCCATCTCTTGGATTGACTATGTTGATGTGTCTAGCTATGTATAAGTCTGCTATTCCATAGTTCCTTGTGGAAATCATGGCCATCTCAGGGGTGGCAGTGGTGTTGAGAAATTAATGAACACACTGGTCTATGGTTGAGTGGAACGTTGCAGCAACATAGATAGTTACGAGACAACTTAATAATCAAGATAAGTATCTCTGTTAATCTTGTTAATGACATGTATTTTCTTATGAGTTATTATGATAGTGTTGAATGCTTATTGATGTTTAAGTAGAAGTTTACTTCTGTTATGTTTTCCTGCATTTTACTTCTATATATGCCTTGTGTTTTTGACATGCATTTTTCTAAGTTCATGGAGGCTAGAATCCTATTATAGAGTCAGGAGGCATCTGAAATAATGTTTTCACCTCTTCGAATCCACCTAAGGGACGTGGAAGAAGAAAGACCAGAATGAGGGAAGTTGAAAATGGAAGATTTTTTTTGTTTTTGCATCACTGGATCCGCGTACGGAAAGAAGAAGGTGAAAGGAGGAAAGGGCAGTTGAAAACAAGGAAGAAAGTGTGTTTTCCAATTTTCGAATTCTGATATCGAAAATCAGAATTCAGAAGTGCAGAAAAAGTTAAGGGTCATTTGTTGTTTTCCTGATTTCCGATTTCTACAGCATAAGGATGAAGGCGGAATTCAGAAGCCAACAAGTGGATAAAGGATTTCCACCGTTTGAATTTTTTTCCAATTTTCGAGTTTTGTAGTGGAAGTCGGAAGGAGGAAAGTGGATAAAGGATTCTGCCATTTGTTATGTTTCCTATTTCTGATTTTTGAGGTTGGAAAGGCAGAAAGCAAAAGTGTGGAAGGAGAAAGGTGAAAGAGCCATTAAGTATTTCCTTCACCCATTGTGTTTCTAATTTCCAATTTCTGAGGCCGGAAAGGTGAAAAATAGAAATGCGGAAGAGCCGTTAAGGATTTTCATCACCCATTGTGTTTCCAATTTCTGATTTCTGAGGTTGGAAAGGAGGAAAGAGGAAGTGCAGAAGGCGGAAGGCAGAAGAGCCGTTGAGTGTTTCTGTCACACATTATGTTGCCGATTTCCAATTTTCGAGGTCAAAAGGGAAGAAAATGGAAGTGTGGAAGGAGGAAGGTGGAAGGATGACAATTCACTTTGTCGAGCCTTGAGTTTTTGACTCCTGAGTTTCGAGTTCGAAAAGGCGGAAGGTAGAAAGCGAAGTGCGGAAAGGACAGGTTCAGTGCAGAAAAGGTGTTTTCGGTCGCAGAAGGGATCCATCAAGGGTGGAACAACTGTTACAGTGGTTTCTAAGCACGCGAATGAAGTTTGAAGTGTGTGTTAATGTCCATGCCTTGTGTTTCGATGGAGAACAAGGGTCCTTGAAGTAAAATTTTTGATTTATCTACATTATGGGGTATGGGGATGTGACAACAGTGTTGAAATCCATTTGAAAATAAGCGAACCACATTAAATTCCATGTCAAAGAATGAAATTATAAGAAGAATTATATATATTCTTGTGTCATCATGTTAAATTATACATATCATATTTGTTGGAGTAGGGTCCCGCAGCTACAGAAGAAGCTGCTATTTTGACGGATAGACAGTTTTGGCGGAGATACAAGAGGCAGAGCTACAACACTGTAGCAGGTTTCTAGCTACAGATCAGAGCTGGAAACCATGACATAGAAGACAGAGAAGTCAAGGAAGATGACGGTACCTGAGCGGCCAAGAAGAGAGAGCTCACCCACTGCATTGAAGGTAGCGGCGGAAGACAGGAGGGTTCAGCTACCCTCATAAAGGAAAAGGAGAAACGAGGCCAAGGTATTGAAGACAAAGGACAGAAAAGGGAAGCAGCGCCGGTACCCATGGTCAGCGCTGGGAAGCATGGAAGACTGCAGGAAGCTGTGGTGAAAGGAAGCGGTGCATAGTACTCATGGTCAGCGCTGGGAAGCATGGAAGACTGCAGGAAGCTATGGTGAAAGGAAGCGGTGCATAGTACCCATGGTCAGCGCTGGGAAGCATGGAATACAGCAGAGAGCTGTGGTGTGACGGATAGTGGCTACCTCAAAGTACAAATACGCCGACTGTCACTAGTTAGGGTTTGGGTTACTATTGGGACAGGCCCATAGTGTTGTAATGGCGAGACCTTCGGGCCGCCTATAAAGGGATGTATTTTGTATTGTAAAGGGTTGGTGAGTTGGCATTTTGAGCATTTTAAGCCATCCAGCTAGCTAGTTATCCATCGAGTCTGTTAGCTCGCAGTGACCTTGTATTGTAATAGAGTTGAGCTTTGGTTCTGTTATTAGAGATAATATCTTACTGTAACCAGTAGCTGGCTCATAGAGCATGCATGTAACGATCCACAGGGATCGATAGAGAGGGAAGAGTATATTGTAAGAGAGACAATATAGAGATAGAAAAGAGATCTGAGAGAGAAGATCTCAAGCTGCATATGCGGTGCAGCAGAACTGTGTTTACCTTCCCCTGAGCTATAATAGAAACACAGTTCTGTGGACGTAACTTCCATCCTGGAGGTGAACCACGTTAAAATCAAGAGTTATGTGATTGATTCATGTGTTGTATTTACTTGTTGCATCTGCTAGTTGTTCCATGATCCTTATTTAGAGTTGAATGTATGTATGCGTTGTTTTGTTCACAGCAATATAGAAAGATAACAATAAGATTGAAGCCTTTAGCATGTTGTATGCGAGTTCATTTATGCTGTGCTTGAACAATCACTAGTCGTAGTGTTAACAGTCTGGTATGTTGAGTCCTGCAAGTCGACATGAACCACGCTAAGTGCACTGAGCCGCGGGAGTAGGATATCACAGAGAGGTGATACCACACCGGTAGAGGAGCTGCGGTGCGCGATACCGTAGGTTAAGGACTTAGTGTTGGAGAGGAAGTTACGTGTTGACTGGTGCGCGGCGAGGCGATAAGGCTGGGGTCATCGTGAGTCAGTGGAAGTTGCGCGACGTGGAAAGGGACCGCGCAATAGGTAGAGAGAGACATTAGAGGAAATTTCAACTCAAAATGGGCCTTTTAACTTTGATTCAAATTCCATGTCATCATGTGTTAGCCAATGAAATTGCTTTAAATTTGAAACACCGTATAGGTCTTAAACACTTTTTTAATATAAATTTGGGGATAGGTATCATAAAAAAAACTACTTTTTTTGTTTGTATTTTCGACATATCTCCCCGTGTTTTTACTCAAATTTCGATCGAGAGAGCTCGTTGGATGTGGAATTAAATTCTGCATCCAACGAGTACCCACTCAGCATACCTTTGATGGACCATGCTACCCTAAAAATAAGAAATACCAGAAAAAACATGATGATGATGTCATCATCACATTTTTTTTAGGTATTTCTTGTTTTTGGGGTGGCGGGGTCCATCAAAAGTATGCCGATTGGGTACCTGTTGGATGCAAAATTTAATTTCGCATCCAATGAGCTCTCCCGATCAAAATTTGAGTAAAAACACAGGGAGATATGTCGAAAATACAAACAAAAAAGTAGTTTTTCTCTTTTCTTCCTCCAAAATTAATAAATATTATTTAATTATTTTAACTATTATTTTATTAATTCTTTTTAGGAGGCCCATTTTGATTTGAAATTTTCTCTAATGTCTCGTAGTCAGAAGAGCTGCGAGACAAGGAGATCGTGCGACGCGAGCAGAGGGGTCGCACGACGCGTAGAGAAAGAGGCCTTGCGGCTAGTAAAGCTGCGAGTCACACATAGGCTGCCACAGAACCTGGTCCAAGATGCTTGAGTCCTTGGCCAACCCATTAGAATCACTTCGGGTGAGACTTCAGGCTGCTTCGCGTTCTGTCACCAAAAGGGCCAATGAGCTAGGGGTGTTGTTGGTTAAACACAGTAAACCCGAGTCCACCCATGATAGCCAACAAATGGTTCTGTTGCCGGATTTGAACAAACAGAGCACTGATGTTCTGGTGGTGCCATACTAGAGACGAACTCAACAAGTGGGTTTGGTCTAACCTGAAATAGTTTGCTGAACGAAAGAACAGGAGTCCTAAACTGAACACAGAGGCTTGGTTAGAAAAACATATCATTACAGACATCCATGCGATATTTTTTGTGACCTTTGGGAATGAGCTTTATAATTGGTTATCAAAGTTAACTGATACAGGCATATTCAAAAAGAAAAGAGACATTGTTTGGACACCGGAGCTGATTCAGACCGTGAAGAACTTGGATAACCCTATCACGAGGGCAGTAGAATTCGAGCTTGCAAGTGTGCTAGAAGGCTTCGTCACAGAGTTTGTAGTTGACCAAAGGAAAAACTTTAGCGAGGCTGAGCGCTACTTGTTCAAAGGATATCGTGGTAAGTACCTAAGATCTTTAAACTTGTCCATTAAGATGCTATTACATGAAAAAGGAACAATGGATTTAGTTTCAGATGAATAAGTAGAAATAGTAATGTCACAAGAGTTTCAAAGTGATTTTGATGACATTGGACGAACACGTAGTGGAAAGAAGTATAAAGTAGATTTCAGATCTCCAATATTTGAAGACAGTTCAGATAGTACTAGACAACAGAGTCATAGTAACACAGAAGGAACATAGGGGGGTATCCCTTACCACCCTTACACCCCACTGAAATAGACCGGGACTCAGAACAATCCCGCAGGAACTCCATCCAGTAGCTCACAGACAGTACCTACCACCGCTACATCACCTCCACCTACACCACCGAGTGGTAGTAACACAGTAAATCAACATCCACCACATAGAAATAGAATGGGGGATGATATGAAGCTACCTACATTTAAGGGAACAGGGGAAGAAGACCCAGAGCAGCATTGGTTTCTATGTGAAGCCATGTGGACCATTAAAACAATCAACGATGATAACCTTAAACTTGTACAGTTGGTCACCACACTAAGAGATCGAGCCTTAACATGGTATATAAAGTATACCACAGTACCCAAGACACTTGTCCAGGTCAAGACTGCCATGATTAAATATTTTAAGAAACCTAAGTCCGAGTCACAGTGTATTACAGAACTCAAAGACATCAAGCAGTTACCTACAGAGTCGGTGTGGGACTTTGATCAGAAATTTAAAGCCCTTATCGACCAAGTCAGTTTCGAGTTTGCGTCGGAGCAGCATAAGGAATGGTTTATTGTAGTGCTGCTCCCTCACATTAGACTAACGTTAATGCAGTAGAAACTCTAGACGCAGGATGACGTGTTGGAGATGGCGATGAAACTAGAGGATTCACCTCTAGCTGAGAGCAGTACAAGCATGGCAACTTTACAAAACTAGTTGGCTAATCTCACACTACAGTTGCATGAGCTTAAGAGAGGAAAAGAGGTTGCGCAAGACATATGGTGCATAAAATGTAAAGCACAAGGCCATAGTAAAGACAATTGTTCGGTCTTTGTAGAATATATAGCGACAGGGGCTCCAAACCCCTTACCACAGACCCACGGGCCGTGGTGTGAAATATGCAAAACACGAGGACATCTACCTCACCAATGCCCTCTACTTCAGAAGTACACGCAGACACCTAAGAACTTATACTGCGTCTTCTATAAGTCTGTAGGCCATGATGAACATGACTGCAGAGCCTATGATCTCATGGTTGGAGCAAAGCAAGACTTGTACAGATTCCAGTCAGAGACACAGGGTCCAGCAGCAGGACCATAGCATGAACCGGCTTATGGAGGCCGTGGAGGAGGATTCAGAGGACGAGGCCATGGAGGAGGATTCAGAGGACGAGGCCGTGGAGGAGGCTTCGGCAGAGGAGAAGGTTTTGGCTGTGGTCACAGACCAGTTACTTGTTACAACTGCAGAGTTGTAGGACACTATGCTAGGGACTGTCAGAGCCCCACTACTACTTGTAACTATTGTAAATCTTATGAGCATACTATAGAGGAGTGTCCTACCCTGATAGCTAAGATCAGAGAACCTAAGCCAGCAGTACACCAGAACATCCAGTTTATTGCTGCTGAGCAGGAAGAGCCAGAACCAAGAGTCAATATTGTGACCCGCAGCGGTGTTTCTACTAGTGGGACATTGCAGGAGACGGAAAAGAACACAGGCCACGAGTGGGTGCGCAGAGCTCCTAATAAAGCGACACCACTCGACCTGCAGAAGAATAAACAGACATTTTAGGAAGCTAAGACTTTCTTTGATGAACCTACGCAATCAGGATCACAGGTACCGCTATCTAGGGGCGTACTGCAGCAAGCACCTTGTGGTGATAGCCTTGAACAGACATCGCAGGCTACCACATCAGGAAGATGCGATGAGGATGAAATGACAGGAAGTGTACATTCCTTCCTGCGGAGTTGTCTAAAACTTGTAAGAAATGAGAAAGCTATCACAGAACTTCAGCGCATTATAGATCAGTCTTAGCCATCCTCTTCCATGAGCAGCACACATCGTGCTATTCATAATATTACAGGACATACAAGAACAGGAAGAGAGATGCGACTCACAGCGCAGGTTGGAGAATTTGAAATGGATGAGGCGATCCTAGATCTAGGATCGGACGTGAATGTTCTGACTAAGCAGACATGGGAATAGATGGGTAGCCCTAAGTTAATCAGATCGCCTATCCATCTAAGATTAGCTAATCAATAGCGTGTATCACCTCTGGGTCGGTTACCGTAGGTGCCAGTTGACATCGATGGAGTTCACAGCTTTACAGACTTTGAAGTTATAGAAATCATTGGTGATAGTAGACCGTATCCAGCACTATTAGGCATTTATTGGGCGATCGGTAACATGGCCGTTATCGACCTAAAGAGAAGACAAATTACCTTTGAGGGCGCACAGATACGGGTCATCGCACCGTTGGATCCTTTTCAGGGTCCTAGATATATTGAACCTATCCGAGCAGAGGAGGAGGCATGTAACATGGAGAGTCTCTATCAGATGACCACAAACCAGAGTGACTACATCAATCCAACTCAGAAGGGAATATTAGTTGGCGATGCGACAGCTCATGCACATCAGATTCAGATGTTGGTCTAGAGAACTGGCATAACAGACTTCATGAAGTCTCAGCGCGCAGATGCGCGTACTTGACTAAGTCACTGCGATGGATTGGCACAGAGATCAATGAGATTCCATCCTTTCAGGGTCTAACAGATATCCAGGACTTTCTCAAGAAATTTGAACAAAAGATCCCTCACGAGTAGAGGACCGTAGCTATGGACCTTGCAATACGAGCCACACCTGCAAGATGGTGGTATGCACATAAAGAAAACATCGCGTCATGGGATGATATTAAGAGACTCATGGCGATCAGATTTTCTATTGACAGAGAGTATGTCTAGTAGAAATACACAGGAGAGAGTGACCCCAGATCACACATTTAGACATGTGAATAGAATTGGTTGGACATTCCCGAGGATGAATGGGTTCACCGATTCATTCATACTTTGGATACAGTTCCAAGGAACTGGTATACAGAGACTGAACTACGCAAGGGAACCACTACATGGACACTTATGATAGACAGCTTCCTACTCACCTTCGCTTTTGAATCTGAGTATCCAAGTGTTGATCAGGCCCTACAAGTAATAAAGAGTAAGATATTTGAGGATTGTACCATATCAGTGTCAGCTCAACCTGAGTGGGCTATCCAGCTAAAAGAGGTGTTAGAGTGTTATAATTTTGCATATGAACCAGAGGCGGAGGATGAGGATCCTCACGACACCAACATCCCGGAGTCGGAAGGCACTTGCAATGTTGAGGGACCACAGTTAGAAACTCCAGCAATCACAGAGCCCATCAAGATAAAAAAAATCAATATTGGCACAGACACAAAACCTAAGTTTGCCTCTATTGGAGACTATTGGAACGATGAAATAGTCGGACATATTGCAGACTTGTTACATGACTATCAGGACCTATTCCCCACCAAGTTCACAGAGATGAAGGGAATAGTCGGAGACCTGGGAGTCATGAGGATACCATTGAAGGAGGATGCTAGACCAGTGAAACAACGTCCATATAGATTAAATCCACGCTACAAAGAAAAAGTAAAGGATGAGATCGATAAGATGCTAGCAGCAGTCATCATTGAACCTGTAGAAGAAAGCGAATGGGTTAGCCCCATGGTCGTACAAGAGAAGAAAACCAAAGGAGACATCAGGATCTGTGTCGATCTGCGCAAGCTCAATGATGCATCGCTTCACGATCCATTTCCGACACCATTCACTGATGAGTTATTAGACAACGTGGGAGGACAGGAGGTCTACTCCTTCACTGATGGCTTTTCAGGATACCATCAGATCAGAATAAGTCTAGAAGATCGATCCAAGAACACCTTTGCAACAGAATGGGTAATGCCCTTTGGTCTTAAGAATGCACCAGCTATATTTTCTAGAGTAGTAGTTGCTGTATTTAAGAAATACATCCATAAGTTCCTAGAAGTATATTTTGATGATTGGACTGTATTTGGACTAATTGACAAGCACATAGGAGATATAAGATTGATGTTAGAGAAATGTAGGCAGTACCAGATTTCTCTAAACTTGAAAAAATGTATATTTTGTGCACCATTTGGTATTTTGTTGGGTCACATTGTTTGCAAACAAGGCTTGATGGTAGATCCTACAAAGATTGCTGAGACTTCAATAGAAGACTCCAGTATTGACGCAATAGAAGACGCCAGTATTAGTCAACGCCAGGAAACTGATGCAATAGAAGATGCCAGTATTAGTCAAGCTTTGCTTGACTCGACACGAGAGCGTGTCGAGGTGATGTAGAAGGAAGTCGCAGGACTTTGAGACAAGTTGCAACGGACTTCGCAGGAAGCCAAGGAGAAGCTACAGCAGGAGAAGCCCGCTGGTAGTGGCTCAGGTACGAGCCACAAGTAAGTGTTAGGGGACTGTTGGAGTAGGGTCCCGCAACTATAGAAGAAGCTACTATTTTGATGAATAGACAGTTTTGGCGGAGATACAAGAGGCATAGCTACGACACTGCAGCAGGTTTCTAGCTACAGATCAGAGCCAGAAACCATGACGTAGAAGACAGAGAAGTCAAGGAAGATGACGGTACCTGAGCGGCCGAGAAGAGAGAGCTCACCCATTGCATTGAAGGCAACGGCGGAAGACAGGAGGGTTCAGCTGCCCTCATAAAGGAAAAGGAGCAACGAGGCCGAGGTATTGAAGACGAAGGACAGAAAAGGGAAGCAGCGCTGGTACCCATGGTCAGCGCTGGGAAGCATGGAAGACTGCAGGAAGCTGTGGTGAAAGGAAGCGATGCATAGTACCCATGGTCAACATTGGGAAGCATGGAAGACTGCAAGAAGCTGTGGTGAAAGGAAGCGGTGCATAGTACCCATGGTCAGCATTGAGAAGCATGGAAGACTGCAGAGAGCTGTGGTGTGATGGATAGCGGCTACCTCAAAGTACAGATACACCGACTGTCACTAGTTAGGGTTTGGGTTACTGTTGGGACAGGCCCACAGTGTTGTAATGGCGAGACCTTCAGGCCGCCTATAAAGGGATGTATTTTATATTGTAAAGGGTTGGTGAGTTGGCATTTTTAGCATTTTAAGCCATCCAGCTAGCTAGTTAGCCATTGAATCTATTAGCTCACAGTGACCTTGTATTGTAATAGAGTTGAGCTTTGGTTCTGTTATTAGAGATAGTATCTTACTGTAACTAGTAGCTGGCTCATAGAGCATGCATGTAACGATCCGCAGGGATCGATAGAGAGGGAAGAGTATATTGTAAGAGAGACAATATAGAGATAGAAAAGAGATTTGAGAGAGAATATCTCAAGCTGCATATGCGGTGCAGCAAAACTGTGTTTACCTTCCCCTGAGATATAATAGAAACACAGTTCTGTGGACGTAACTTCCATACTGGAGGTGAACCATGTTAAAATCAAGTGTAATGCGATTGATTCATGTGTTGTATTTACTTGTTGCATCTGTTAGTTGTTCCATGAGCCTTATTTACAGTTGAATGTATGTATGCGTTGTTTCGTTCACAACAATATAGAAAGATAACAATAAGATTGAAGCCTTTAGCATGTTGTATGTGAGTTCATTTATGCTGTGCTTGAACAGTCACTAGTCGCAGTGTTAACAGTCTAGTATGTTGAGTCCTGCAAGTCAACACGAACCACGCTAAGTGCACTGAGTCGTGGGAGTAGGATATCGCAGAGAGGCGATACCGCACCGGCAGAGGAGCTACGGTGCGTGATACCATAGGTTAAGGACTTAGCGTTGGAGAGGAAGTTACATGTCAACTGGTGCACAGCGAGGCGATAAGGTTGGGGTCATCACGAGTCAGTGGAAGTTGCGCGATGCGGAAAGGGACCGCGCAATAGGAAGAGAGAGATCTCGCAGTCAAAAGAGCTGCGAGATGAGGAGATCGTGCGACGCGAGCAGAGGGGTCGCGTGACGCGCAAAGAAAGAGGCCTTGTGGCTAGTAAAGCTGCGAGTCGCACGTAGGCTTCCACAGAACTTGGTCCAAGATGCTTGAGTCCTTGGCCAACCCATTAGAATCACTTCGGGTGAGACTTCAGGCTTCTTCACGGTCTGTCGCCGAAAGGGCCAGTGAGCTAGGGGTGTTGTTGGTTAAACACAGTAAACCCGGGTCTGCCCATGATAGCCAATAATATTAAATGTTAGACAAATAAGAAATGTTTTAGTAAAATAGCATGAACAAGAATGCTAAAGAAATTATTGAAAAATTTCTTTGAACATATTTTTGATAGTGGTTCACCTTTCATCAAAACTATTGATAACTTTATTGAAACCAAAATTAAACTAAATAATTCACTAACTATCCTACTTATAAGCTAAATCACATATATACAAAAGATCAAGTAAAATGAAACAACCAATGTGATATAGTCTAATCGATCATCTTGCCTAACTTAGGAGTCATTTGGTAGAGTTTGGTGCCATTGGTGCCAATCCCTACATTATAGGAGCTAGTATGAGTGCCACCAGCAAACTCCATCAGTTGGTTGTGGTAGGTAGGAAGTTATGCTTAATCAACCTCTAGTTACAATCAGCTATATCACTCTTAGTTAGTCTAGTGCCAGTTTTGCATGGATGGATGGGGAAGTGGTGCCTATTTCCACCTACCTCATCAGTTTAATTGGTTTAACTGGTTTAACTAATTGTAGATTGATTTAGAAATCAGGGGTTAGACTAGTGGCTCCCATGAAGTGATTTAGACACATTGAGTTAGCCATTTAGTCATGTTTAGCTGGTAGATTCGAATCTTATCCATGGAATTCAAATCCTACTTATTGCAACACCATCGTATTACTGCTAAAATAATGAATATTAATGTTGTAATTAACTGATCAATTCTTATTGATTGGTAATGATCTTTTTTGTATTGGATATACGCTAAGGGTGATTTGTGCTTGGATGCTGGCGAGGGTTCTGGCAGATGAAGAACTCGGAGAAGGAAGGTTTGAGTGGGGTTTTCTTAAGGAAGAAGGTCTGATGGAAGAATGGAAGAGGGTAGCAGGGGAGGCATGGGAGCCTCCTGATCTCCTGCATTAATCAACCTAAAGATCAGAGATATCCCGATCGATCTAGATATGAATAAGGAGGAGAAACCGATGTACCTAAAACGACCCTGATTCCAACCATATAGGTTAAATAGTCTAAGATCCAGGAAAAGATCAGGCTCATGCAAGATCACACGCTTATAGTGAAGTTTGTGGGTCTTCAGTAGTTAGAAAAAACCCTGGTATGGTGGATCAATTCGACATGGAAACCAAAGGAGCACTTTGATCTTCGGCTGGGATCAAAAGGTTTTTTCACCATCTCCCTCCTAAATCTAGAAGACCAAAATAGGTTCCTGGATGGAGGGTCGTATTTTTTCAACACTGCTAGACTTTTCTTATGACCTTGGAAGGAGAAGTTTTGTCCAGACAAGGAGGTTATGAAGGATATGTGAGGATATGAAGTTTTTGTCAGGTGAGCACTAGGATCCAGATATTTTGGAAGATCTAGGGAATACCCTGGGGAAATTCGTCATGATCTCAGAACAAACCAAGGATCAAATGTACATGACATACACAAGGATATGCATTTACATGGATCTATCTAAAGAAATTCCAGAAGCAATCTGAATGTCATGGGAAGATGAGGACTGGCTCCAAACCCTAGACTATGAGCAGATCCCCTTTCAATATTGAAGGTGCCATGAATATGGGAATCTATTCAGGGATTTCCCCATGAATAACCCAAAGGTATGTGGGGAAAGAAAGGAGGAAGAGCAGAAGGTTCAAGGCTTCACAAAAGTCTCATCCCATAAAAGAGGAGGTATAAGGAAGGAAAATCAAGAAATCCATAAGAAACCAAAAGTCTCTAACAAATTTGAAATCCTGGAAGATCTCATGGAAGTTAATGAAGGGAAGAGGAACTAGTCATATGGAAGAGGAACTGACTCAAGGAAAGTATATTGAAGAAGATTGTGAGATAGGAGATGAAGTGGAGGATATGGACATTGGATACCTGGATCAGGAAGGGATTGAGAAGGATTTTGTAGATGTAGAGAAAGGTTATGTTCCCTAAGAACAAGTAATACTACTAAAGGAGGCAATCCTTTGGGATTGAGCATCAAACGAACTATGGATAAGCTCAGGATATCATAAGGAGACAAAAAGGAAATTCGAAGAACCTGCCAAGAAGGCTGGGAGAAAATCGAATAAGCAGAGAGTTGCAGAAGCATGCAGGAGGTTACTGGAGACGAAACAATACCCAATGATAAAGGAGGCCTTAGGAATTTAGTTTCCCAATGAATACTTTATCATGGAATATTCTGTTCCAGAATAGCCCATAGAAGGTACAAACTCTATATATGAATATCAAGAGACAAAACCCAACAATTGTTTTCCTTCAGGAAACAAAGTGCTCGATAGACAGAATAGAGGAGGTAAGGAAGAAAATATGGAAGGGGAGTGAAGGAATGGGAATCGATGCTAGATTATTTGTGGGAGGCATAGGGATCATGTGGGATCCTATCTAGGGTGACTCTGGGAGGATTCCAGGGCAGAAAATGTCTCTTATCTGTGGACTTTAAAGTGGTTGGTTTCCCGGCGGAAGGCATGATCACGAATGTTTACAACCCCCACAATCCAGGGGAAAAGAGATGTTTTGTCACAACACTTTGAAATTTCAGTGAGCACAGGACCAATGGACACTGGGTAGTGGGAGGGGAATTTAATCTCATTAGGTCATTGGAGGGGAAGAAAGGTGGTTGTTGAATGCTGGAGGAAGAATGTGAGGTTTTTAGGGATACCATTGAGGAACTTGCTTTGGTTGACATCATTCCAGGGGAAGGATGGTTCAAATGGAATAATAAAAGAACGAGGGAACACAATATAGCTTCCAGGATTGAAAAGTTCCTGGTATCATAATCGGTCATGGATTTGGGAAGTGAAATTCATTCATCTACTCTCCCAGCAGCTGGATCGGACTACTGGCCTATAGACGTAATGTGGAGTGGGTTGGGATCTTAATTGAAAAAGTTGTTCATATTGGAACAATCATTGTTTAGACCACCAGCGTTTTGACGAAAAATATCAAAACTTGGTTGGAAGAGTTAAGCGAAGAAGGGGGTCCGAGAATGTATAAATTTCAATAGAAATTGAAAGCCCTGAAAGCCAAAATAAAAAATGGAACATGGATGAATTTGGCAACATTTTTGCTGATAAAAGAACCTTGTAGCTATGTATCTAGGAGATACAATCAAAATGGATGAAGGATCAATACACTAAATACTTGCAAGTAGAAGAACAAAGGCTCTCACAAGACTGGATGAACGAGAAAAGCAAGAAGAAGTCTTCTGGAAGAAAAAATTCAGAAACCACTGGCTAAAAGAGGGGGAAAGGAATACAACTTTATTTCACTGCTCTATGGTGAAAAATAGGATGCAAAAAATAATCTAGTATTTAAAAACCCTGGGAGGTGAATGGGTGGAATCTAGAAAAGAAATAGAGGCGACCTTAAATAATTTGTTTGCAAAGATTATGTCAGATCCAAGACCAAAGAGAAGTACTGATATTGATCAAATTACCAGGTTCATCCCTTCTTTAGTCTCCTATGAAAAAAATGATATTTTGATGAAACCCATAACCCTCTATGAAGTGGATGAGGTGGTGTTTCAAATGATGGAAGGTACAACCCTGGGTCCTAATGGCTTCACGGTTAATTTTTTCCACCACTTGTGGAACCTGATAAAAGTGGAGGTTTGGAGAATTGTGGAAGACTCCATGTCAAATAAGAGATTGCTTCTAGTGCTCAATTCTACCTTCATTAATCTAATCCCAAAATGTGAAGGAAGGAATCCTTGGATAAATTCAAAGCCATCAACCTGTGCAATGTGATTTATAAAATCATTACCAAAGTTATAGAAATCTTAAACCCCTGTTACCAGGGCTTATCTCTCCTGAGAAATTGAGTTTTATTGAGGGCAGGAAGATAACAGATGGAATCATCCTGGCTCATGAATTACTCCACTATTTAAGATCACAAAAAATTCCAGTAATTTTGATCAAGCTGGACATAGCCTAGGCTTATGACAAGCTCAATTGACACTTTTTGATACACATTCTTGAAGCTTTAAGGTTACGGGAATACTGGATTGAATGGATAATGCACCTGGTAACCTATAATTTCTACTCCATCCTGATTAACGGGGTCCCATTAGGTAACTTCTGACCTTCGAGGGGAATTAGGTAGGGGTACCCGTTGTCCCCTTTCCTTTTTATCTCAATGGTTGAGGATTTTGGGAGGCCTTTGGTGCATGCAAGGGAGAATTATGAATTAAAAGGTATTGAAGTCCACACCAAGGTGGAAAATAATACTCACGATCAATTTGTTGATAATACGATGCTTACAGGCTACTCTTCAGTCCAAGAAGCTCAATGATTCAAGAAATGTTTGTTAGATTTTGGCTCAGCCTTGGTCCTGGAGATTAATGCCCAGGAATATCAGGTGTTTTTATTTAATGCTCCAAGGGTATCCCAAATAAATATCGGTAGGATCCTGGGATTCTAAGAGAGTTGATCCCTTCGATCCAAATACATGGGAAAACCCCTGGTGACTTCCCTAGAAAAAAAAGGCTTGTGGTGAGAGCTCCTGGATAATATGAAAAAATGCCTAACAAATTGGACTCTAAGGCCTCTCAATTTCACAAGTAGGATGGTCCTGGTAAATTCGGTCCTCTAGGAAATGCCTTCTTGCCTCTTATCCACCTTGATGGCCCTGAAGATGATTATTAAGGAAATTCAGTGCATTCAAAGGGAATTTTTGTGGAGTGGAAACACCGACAAGAGGAAATGGGAACTAGTCAGCTGGAACATGATATGCACCCCAAAATACCAAGGGGACCTTGTCTTGAGATACCTAGAGAATGTAAGCATAGTCAGTGGAGAAAATATCTGGTGGAGATGGGTCAACAGGATAAAGAATCCTAGGAAGAAATTTGGCACTCAAAATATGCCGAGCAATGGGAAAAAAGGACTTGATATGGTTCTCGGAAAAAAAATGAGGGTCGCACATATGGCGCACATCTTGGCAGGGGAGAGACTTAGTTCAAGTTCATATCTTCTGGGAAGTCAGGGATGGTCGGTCGACCAAGATATGGGAGGACTCATGGCAACAACTTCCACCCTTGGGGTAGGAGGACGAATTCCAACATATAAAGGAAGCATGCATAACCCAAGGTCTGACCGTAGTTAGTGACATCTAGAGACCATAGACTGAATTCTAAGACTTCAATACCTGGGAGGATAAATATTTTTGGTGCCGCCTAGGAACAGGCAGGGAGGTTGACAGATTAATAGAAGCCCTAGAAAACTGAAGGATCAAAAATCATCAAGGGATGATAAAATCAGATGGCGGTATATCCCATCAGGGTCTTTCACAATTAAAGAAGCCTATAACATCCTAATTAATGCTAATGAACCACCTACGAAAAACAAATGGGAAAATATCTAGAAGAAAAAACTATGGCCCAAAATTGCAAATTTTAGCTGGTTGGTAATGAAGAACAAAATTTTAACTCATGAAAACCTCATAAAAAGAGGGTTGATGGGCCCTTATTGGGTTTTCTTGTGTGAAGGTGAAGATGAAATGACCAACCATCTTTTGGACACATGCACATTCACATCCTCCATTTGGGACATGGGGGCCAATTTTTTTTAGAAATATGATAGGATACGACATCACCTGACCATAACAATTAGTGAATGGTCCCACAACCCTTTTTCTAACTCCATCCTGAACCACGTATAGGACCTGTTTCCCCATTTCGTGATATGGGAATTTTGGAGGGAAATAAACATGATAACGTTCCAAGGAAAATAGCTCCTTGCCATGAACGTCTGGGAAACCATTATGACCAAATCCCAGGAAACCATAAGGAAAAATACATGGAATGACTCGAGAAAGGATTCTAACGCTTCTGAAAAAATCATACTCCAAAATTAGGGGATGTCTCACACAACTCAAATGGCACCCAATATGACTAGATAGACTAAGGAAATCCCAGGTGTGAACCAATTGTTTCTTACACTGCAAAGTATGTTTAAACTTAATTTCGATGGGGCTTCAAAAGGTAATCCAGGCCTGACAGAATATAGATTTATTGTCAGGGACTGTAGAGGAAGGATGATGGGTTTTGGCTCAGGATTCATCAGTTGGGAGATGAACAACAAAGCATAAATCGAAGGCCTCCTCCAGGGTATACCCATGCTCAGAGAATCAGGATGGTTTCCTAATATTATTTAAGGTGACTCTAAAATGGTCATTCAAATTCCATCAAACTCCTAAATGAATTACAGAGCTTCAAGGTGGCTCTGTCATGACGTATTCAAACAAGGGTGGAAACACTGCAAGGAATCATCTGTGAAGGAATGGCAACTAAATTCACTCATGTATGCCGTCAAGGGAACAAGGTGGCAGATCAGTTGGCAAGCTAGAGTACGGAGAATTGCCAAGGTGTCAAGGCTAGGGAATGGAGGGAAGTGATGGATGCGATGGTACACACCAGGTGTGCAAACTTTGTATCCCAGGACATGCAGGGAAATCATGTTTGAGACCCATCAGTCTAATGGGTGGGTCCATAACCCTCATAAGGGGACATGGATGAGAAAAAAGATAGCGGGTGACCATGTGACGAATGTTGGAGGTTTAATTTCGCATTCTACCAACTTATTTTAACTATTTTTTCATCAAAGAAGAAGAATGAATGCGCAAGGTGGTAAGCCGAGAGCCGTGCTCTGGATTCATGATCATCATATTGAGGATGGTACCTGGGCCCTCATGAGTTGCAATAAGGGAATGATGTCAAGGAGTAGGAAATTACTATTTAGGGTGTTGTGTCTCTTAAATGTTTCCCATGTCGAGCTTGTGACAGATGCTGTTTCCATCCCTGTTCTATTAAGAATCGGGATGAGTTATAGTGTTGTGAATTATCTGAGAGGACGAAGGAGGATGATAGCGGCCAGTTGTAAGGTAAGGGTAAACAAATGGCGAACCATCTTGAGGAAATGGGTTGGGAAACACGATCTCAGACCAAGGCATTGTGGGAATCTTGGATTTTTTCAATTGCGTCTTCCTGGGGAAATCCAGCAGTGGGTGAATGAGTTTAAGCAGAATATGTGGGCGAAATTTGACAATGAGATCCTACAGGAGGAGTGCCGCTAGGTGGAATACTGGATTCTTGACCCAGTACACTCTTGGGTTGAGGAAGCCAGTACAAAAAGAATGTAGCACTATTTTGGATCACGAAGAACCTCAATGGTTGGGATGCATAAGATAAGGAGGCAAAAGAAGTCAAGTTGGGGCAGTTGAAGAAATGGCAGGCTGATTTCGACTCAAAACTCAAGCATCTGAATTTCAAAGTGGACCTCCTACTGAATCGGTTTGGTGTTTTGATCCCTCCAGTGCCCCTGGTGCACCAAGGAAATTATCTAGCGGTTGAAGATCCCCAAGTGGTTGGAAGGAGGGATGTCCCCTATGTCCTACTCTAGAGGTGGTGGCTGCACGACTCTCCTGCTCATCGCTTGCGGCAAATGTCAAACTGATGGCTTTTCCTTTTTCTGGGATATTAGTTAATGTTCTTAGTAAATGGTAGTTTTGTGCTTAGTTTGCAGATAGGCCTGTTGTCGGTTAGATAGTGGTAGTAGAAAAGGGACTGATATATTCTCTGTATGTACGACTATAAGGAAGTTTATGTTGGGGTTATTTTTGAAAACTATGGGGAAACACTTGGGCTAGGAAAACCATGTGAATATTCTCAGTACTGGGTTGTCTCAAGTGTTATGCTTGGCTGAAAAAAAGGGCCATGTTTTGTAACATTTTTCATCTTTAATGCAACGATCTCACTGTTACTTACAAATAAAAAAAATGGATCAATTCTCATTAGAATTTTCTCAAAATTGTCTTGTTCAGTGTACATTGTTCTCAATATTCACTACACAATTCTACTTCTCAATTTCTGTCATTTTTGTGTAGATCAATGGTTCAATAATTTAACATGGTATCATATCCTTGTTAAGGCTAGCAACAAGTATTGTCTTATCTCCATCTTACACCAGAAGCAGCTGAGTTTCCACATAAATCCTAGAATGATAGCCTTGCTCCCTCTGAATTATGTTCATAGAAGTCTATCTAGGTGTGACAAAATCTAAGAAAGTGTACATGTCAAGGTTGAGAGGCTTGAAACTGACATGATTGTGAATTGAATTGGTTTTTGTAGTGTTATTTGTAGGTACCTACATAGCTTGTTGAGGAATTGACTGTTTCAGCATACAGAAAAATGGATTCTTCATCTCTAATACCCTGAATCCTTACACCCTTCAACTACATTGATTGGAGGGAAGATATGCAGGTAGCCTTGCACAATCTTGGTCTGTTTAGGAGGAAAATGGGTAGAGAAGCTGAGCCCCAACAGTATGTTGAGAAGAACAAAATTTTGAATAAGCTTGATGAGGCCTTCAACTTCATGTGCACTCATATATTTTGTTCCACCTTAAGGGACTTAGGAATCTGAAGGAATCTTGTGAAAAGCTTGAATGTTTGTTTGGAAAACAAGATGGTCTTTGAAGGCACATATTGGAGAATGAAATCATTTCTTTACAACCCAACAGTTTCGAATCTATTCAACAATTCTTTACAAAATACAAGTCAGTAGTATTGCAATGCAAACAATGTGGATTAGAGAGGAAATATGAGCATATTGTGCTATCATTTTTGAGAAATCTTGGCACAGAGTACTCATTATTTGTCTCTACATTCCATTTCGGAAGATATTCCATCCCTAATTGGAAGATTCCTTCTCTAGATGCTTTTGATGAGTCCTTAATACAAGAGAAAGATAAATTGGTTCAGATGGGACTGCTTCAAATCTCTAAGAACCTAGCACTCTTAGTTTCAGACTCAAACAATGTGTAAGAAATAGGGAAGGACAAAGGGAAGGAGAATAAAAAATATTTCGATGGAGCCTCAGGTTCCAAGAAAAAGAAGAAATTCAAGAAGACTAAGTGTCCATACTGTATGAAAGGCTTTCATCTAGAGAGCCCGTGCATGAAGAATACCATTGACCAATTGACAACACTCCTTGAACAGAACAATATTTCCCTTCCATAAGGTGCAGAGATGTATGAAGATGGAGATCATATTGAAGAATATGAGAGGTACCATGATTTGAAAGCAGTATTCACTCAGTTGAAGGCTTACTTGATAGATTCTGGAGCATCCAACCACATGGTTTCCTCGAAAGAATCCTTCACTACGCTGGATCTCTCATGAGGAACTAACATTAATATAGGGAATAATTCACAGATCCCAACAACAGGTAGATGTTCTATTAAAATATAGAATGGTGAGTTGAAGAATGTACTCTATGTGCCCTCTCTTGCAGCAAATTTTTTATATGTTTATCAGATGAAACATAGTAGCTCAGCAAAGCAAATTGTATTTGGTCCTGAATCAATGGATATCTCATATATATCATCTGGGAATATTATAGAGAAGGGTGTTTCAAACCATGCTTCCAAGGCATATGGATTCTCACACTTTCTGCCATACTCAGCCCCAACACAATATCAGAAGCCATTCGAAAGGGGAGGTATAAAATCTTCATCTCCATTTGCAGATAATGATATGTTGTCTAAGATTTCAGTTTCAAAATATGAGGAACACGATCAACATGATATTGATATTGAGATTTCACCTCAAGATGATCTAGATCCATATCCAGCTCCTATTCTGAATCATAAACCTAAATGGGATGAAAATCTCATTGAAGCAGTTAGGAATGATACTGGGGATCCAGATGATAGAATAAAAACGAGGTCCCTATATCAAAGTGAATATTTTTCACTCTCTCACACAACTTAGCTACCTACATAGTGGTGCAACAAACTTCCAGGAAGATTCTACTTGATGATAGAGAATGATCCACAATTTGGCCCATTGAAGAACAAAATGGATCATTCCATTCCTCCTCCAGAAAGAAGAGACAAAAGAAACATTCAGCATAATGGAAGAATATGGAAAGGTTCACATGAATAGTCCTAGGATGATGATGCACCGAAGAACCATGATTCTGCATGGCTGCTCCACGTAGATGCAAATTGCAGCAAAATTTTTCAGGTTTTTACCCAAAGAGGAAAATTTCCTCTTAAGTATAAATTGTTTTCCTGATTCATTGCTTATGTTGAGGGGGGGGGGGAGGAGGGGTTTCCCATGAGGTTTTCACCATTTCCCTTAGTTTATTAAGCATCTTTTATTTCTTTTATATTGTATGGGTGACTTTTGGCCTAGTTTCCAGGTCCCAATTTGTCCAAGTTAGGATTAAGGGGGGTTTTAGGATTAAATAATCCTCCCTTGTCCATATATTGTCTAATTGATCATCTTGCCTGACTTAGGAGTCATTTGCTAGAGTTTGGTGCCACCATCATATTTTTGACACTGGTGCCACTAGTGCCATTGGTTTTACTAGTGCCATTTGGTGCCATCGGTGCCAATCCTTATATTCTAGGAGCCACCTTGAGTGCCACTAGCATCCTCCATCAGTTGGCTGTGGTAGGTAGGAAGTTATGTAGAGTCAACGTCCAATTACAATCAATTATATTATTATCAGTTATTCTAGCACCCGTTTTTCATGGCTGCATGGGGTAGTGGTGCATTTTTCCATCTACCTCATCAGTTTAATTGGCTTAACTAGTTTAACTGACTGTAGACTGATTTAGACATCAGGATTTAGACTAGTGGTTCCCATGCAATGATTTAGACACATTGAGTTAGCTAGTCAGTCAGGTTTAGTTGGTAGATTTGAATCTTATCCATGGAATTCGATGTGGAAATTGAACCCAAGAGATAGAACAATTACACTCATAAAATTGCTAATTAAACATGCAAAATTCACACCAAAGGAGACTGAAATTGGAGCATAAAACTGATCTGTATTCAATAAGTGCACAATAGCCAACCTTATGAAGCAATAGGCTGCTGCAATATATAATTACATGAGAGATTCAAATTCATAATTATTCCATTCGAAATGGTTAAAAAGTAGGCTTACTAAATCTAGTCAAATCCCCCATAGGTGCATAAAGCATTTTTGAAATCTACCAAGATGCTCACGAATTGGCTAAGTCAAGTAAGAAAGATAATGAGGGATGTAAATACAAATCATATATTCTTTTATTAGGAGAAAATGAGGGAGGATGATGTGGGAAAAAAACAAGCCAACTACACCTAGTCTAGCTTTTCATTTTGCCTTAAATCTCAATAAAACAGGAAGCTTTTCAAACAAAGCATATATGCGCTTTGGAGGATTTGGAATAAAGAAGACATGCTAAATTTGGTTTCCAAGATGTTTCCCAATCACTCCATGACTTATTTTTATCATGTGTTGACTTCTAGGACTTGTAGAAGGCAACTAACATAGTGTGGAATCTAGGAAACTAGGTAATAAGACAAAAATACTTAAAATTAATGTCTAAGGTAGGTAACTATGGGTTGATTATTCTAACACCCCCCTTTAAGCTTGACTTTATGAGTAAATATCAGAAAACTATAGGGCCTAGAAACAGGGCTTAGTCACCCTTTACATACTGCTTGTCCATACAACCAAGGAAAGAGGCAAAAACCCAGTGGGAAAAATCCTCCCTTAAACATGGACAAGAAAAACAAAATTTTTGGAAATATTGTAATCAATCATGCTTCACACCATGAATAGAAATCCCCAGTAGTGATTTGATATTACTGAAGTTCTTCTCACAAAAAAACTTTGGTGAAGATGTCTGCTACTTGTTCTAAAGATGCACAGAAGAGTAGATCAATGGTGCCATCATGCACAAGCTGTATGATGTAATGCATATGGATCTCAATGTGATTGGTTCACTGTCTCTGAATTGGATCATTGCAGATTGAAATGGTGCTCTAATTATCACAGTAGATAATAGTTGAAAACTCTGATTCGAAACCACATTCTCCAAGTATCCCCTGCAACCACAAACATTGAGTTTCTGCATTTACAACTCCTCTATACTCTGCTTTTGTAGATGAGAATGCTATGGCACTCTACTTCTTGCTTGACCAGATTATTGGTCCTTCTGCAAGCATGAACACATATCCTAATGTAGAATTTCGATCTGTGTTTTCACCTGCCCAATCACTGTCAGTAAACTCAATCAAATCAAGATCAGATTTTTCTTTGTAGAAAATCTTGTGAGTTCTTGTTCCTTGAACAAAATTTAGGATCCTTTTGGCTACTCTCCAATGGATCTCATGAGGCTGATCCATGTATCTTGAAGCCACACTAACTGAATGAGATAGATCAGGTCAAGTGTGTGTA
The DNA here is from genome assembly GCA_001517045.1 of Pseudotsuga menziesii. NCBI lineage: Eukaryota > Viridiplantae > Streptophyta > Pinopsida > Pinales > Pinaceae > Pseudotsuga > Pseudotsuga menziesii. Next base: position 105,321 of record LPNX011052700.1, read on the forward strand.
AGATAAATCAAACACATAATCAACTGCCTATACAGTGTATTATTTACCATAGGAGAAGAACCTGCTTCTTCAAGCTTAACTCCTGAAAGGAAGGGAGTCTTTCTTGGCTTGAAATATTTCATGTTGAACTTGTTCAGAAAATATAGAGCATACTTGGACTGATGTACTTTGATTCCATGTTGGGATTGAGCAATTTCGAGACCCAAGAATTGGCTCAATAATCCCAAATCTGTCATAGAAAATGCATTGTTCATTGCATCCTTCAAGGAGGCAATCTCTTTCTTTGAACTTCTTGTAATTAGAATGTCATCCACATACAAGAAAATAATCATCAAAGAACCATTAATCATCTTCAAATAGACATTAGGATCAGACTTGCATCGAACAAAACTCAGTGATAGAAAAAATCCATCAATCTTGGCATACCAAGCCCTAGGGGCTTGCTTGAGCCCATACAATGATTTATTTAACCTGCACACTAAAGATGGATTAGAAACAAACCATTCAGGTTTATGCATGTAAATCTCTTCAGTGATATCTCCATTTAGGAAAGCACACTTGACATCCATGTGATGTACCTCCCACTGCTTCGAAGCTACAATGGCTAGAGCTAGGCTTATGGAGTCCATATTTTCCACTGGTGCAAAGGTTTCATTGTAGTCGATACCATGTACTTGTGAGTAGCCATTGGATACCAATATTTAATTATATTTCAAAGGTGAACCATCAGCAGCAAACTTAGTCTTGAAAACCCACTTACATTGAACTAGCTTCCTCCCTAGGGGAAGATCAACTAGTTCCCAAGTGTTGTTCTTCTGTAGTGAGCTGAAATATTCTTTCATGGCTGTTTTCCATCTTGGATCATATGATGCATATTCATATGTCCATGGATCTGATTCAACCATCAGATGGCACTTCTCAGCAAATAGAGGATCTTTCACACAAAGGGAACTCTCAAACTGAGATCTAGTCCTCCTACTGTCACTAGGATTTCCAGCTAGTTCCCTAGCTGCATGAATGGTATTTACTGCCCATTTTGGTCTTGTAGGAATATTAGGATCTGCAATCAAATCATCATTATCAGAATTATAAAAATCATTAGTCTCTTCACTTACAATCAATGGATCTGGTGGTGAAGAAGACTCTCCAACTTCAACTGCTACTAAAGGATCTTCTTGGAACTGAACACTTCTTTCCATGAAATATTTGTTAGTGCTCAAGTTGATCAGCTTGTACCCTTTTGAATCTTCAGAATACCCAACAAATAGGAACTCTTGGCTTTGGGGTTGCAAAGCCCTCCTCTTTTCAGTTGGAATTCTAGCCCAAGCCTTTGAGCCAAAAATCCTAAAATGGGTCACATCTGGCTTGTGCCCACTCCAAGCTTCAAAAGGAGACATACCATCAATATGATTATGAGGCCTCCTATTCTGGATTTAGGATGCACAATTTATAGCCTCAGATCAAAACTTTGGTGGCAAAGTCTTAGCCTCCATCATGCAGGTTGCCATCTCCTTCAGTGATTTGTTCTTTCTATTAGCAACACGATTTTGTTGTGGTGTGTAAGGGATTGAATGTTTCATTTGAATACCTACATCTTTACAATACTGAATGAACTTAGACTTGACATACTCACCACCATTTTCAGATATGAGGATCTTGAGTTTCCTCCTAGACTGCTTTTCAACCAAGGCTCTAATGACTTTGAAGAGGTCAAAAACTTCAGACTTATGATTTAGGAAGTAAACCCAACAATACCTGGAAAAGTAATCTATGAAGGTCAGTACATATTTGGCTTGACTCATGGACATATGAGGGAATGTACCAGAAATGTCACTATGGATCAGCTCAATAGGTGCAGAGGTTCTCTCATGACTAGCTTTCTCATACTTGTGCTCTGGGTGTTTTCCTAGAATAAAACCTTGACAAACTCCTTTAGAAAACTGTATCTTTGGTAACCCTATGATTATATTTTTTCACTCAAATCAGAAAGATACTTGTAGTTAAGATGGACAAATATTTCATGCCAAATCTTGCTTGCTTCATTAGCATGAATTAGAAGAGCAGAGGGGTTTGAGTAGGGTAGAAAATGGGAAAACTTGTATACCTTCGAAGTGTGATCTACAACACCTTTTGCTATGACTTTACCATTCGAAATCTCAGTGATTTCAACATCATCAGGGGAGAAGATGACCTTCTTTGGAGACCCAGTATGAGTCATCTGATACACTGACAAGATATTAGAGGAAAGACCTGGAACATACAACACATTATTGAACTTACCATGGTTAAGATCAATCCTTCCTTTCCCCAAACTGTCAGTGAGAGAGTCATCTCCCAAAACTATTGGTGGACCTTTTGACATGTCAAGAGAGGAGAATATCTCTTTTTTCGAAACCATGTGTCTAGAAGCTCCAGAGTCTATGATGAAGCTAGGTGAGCTTGATGTGCCAGCAACCAAGGAATGTACTCTCTCTCTGTCCTCTGAATTTTATCCTCCTTCCCTCTTCTTTGAGAAATCAGGAAGGAAGATGTTATTCTTCTCCAGAAGTTGGGTCAACATGTCAATTTTCTTTTTCATACAAGAGCTCTCAGGATGATAGCCCTTACTGAAGTATGCGTACTTGCTCATTTCTCCTTTGTTCTTCTTCTTCTGGGATTTCTTCTTGGAACCTTGGGGCTCCTCTTGAGACTTGTTCTTATCTCTCTTTTACTCAGGTGGATTTTTAGCTTTTTTCTTGCTTTTTGAATCCACCTTTGAATCTCCAGCAACCAAATCTTAGTCTTTGGAAGGTTTTATGGTGCCCATCATCACCAACTTATCTTGATCCCGTGTGAGGGATTCCATGAACTCTACAAGCTTAGGCATCTTCCAGGCTCGAGCTATCAACTTGGTGGCATGGAAGGTCGAAACAAACACTGAATAGTCAGGAAAAAGCTTAGAGAGTATGGACAAAGCTAGTTGCTCTTCTTGCTTTTCGATCCCACACCATTTCAACTGCAAAAAAAGGGCCTTAAACTTGGAAAAGTAGAGTTGCAATGACTCAAAGCTACTGGGACTCAAGGAGATCCGCTCATTCTCAATTTGATGTCCTCTCATCTCATCTGTCTTTCCAAAAATATATTATAGTTTCTCCCACACTTCATTAGGTGATGTCAATCCATCAAGATGGAAGAGGAGGTCTCTTGAAATGCTCAGACACAAAAGACCATAGGCCTCATCCCTCTTGTTGTGCCATTTAATTTTCTCTGCAGCTGCATTGGGCTCTCCCTCTGTTGCCATAGTTACCCTGTAGAGACCTTTCACTCTCAACAATATATCCATCTCATATTTCCACTCAAAGAAATTGAATGGAGTCAAGATGATCTTCTTAGATTGGTCCATAGCTCAAAAACGGCGCCCTCCAGCCAACAGAATGCTCTCCCAGTCAAGACGTCGAACCTGCAATAGAATAAGGAAGGAGAGAAATTGATCTACAAAGGCTTTGATACCATGTGGAAATTGAACCCAAGAGATAGAAAAATTACACTCACAAAATTGCTAATCAAACATGCAAAATTCACACCAAAGGAGACTAAAATTGGAGCATGACACTGATGTGTATTCAATAAGTGTGCAATAGCCAACCTTATGAGGTAATAGGTTGTTTCAATATATAATTACATGAGAGATTTGAATGCAGAAGGATTCCATTCGAAATGGTCAAAAAGTAGGATTACTAAATCTAGTCAAATCCCCCATAGGTGCATAAAGCAGTTTCCAAATCTACCAAGATGATTAGGAAATATAATGAGGGATGGGAATACAACTCATACATGGTGTTATTAGGAGAAAAGAAGGGAGGATGATGTGGGTAAAAAACAAGTCAACTACACCTAGTCTAGCTTTTCCTTTTGCCTTAAATCTCAATAAAACATGCAGCTTTTCAGAAAAAGCAGATACGTGCTTTGGAGGATCTGGAATAAAGCAGAGATGCTAAATTAGGTTTCCAGGATGTTTCCCAAGTGCTCCATGACTCATTTTTAGCATGTGTTGACTTCTAGGACTTGTAGAAGGCAACTAGCATAGTGTGGAATCTAGGAAACTAGGTAATAAGACAAAAATACTTAAAATTAATGTCTAAGGTAGTTAAATATGGGTTGATTATTCTAACATTCGAATCCTACTTATAGTAATATCATTGTATTACTGCTTGAATAATAAATATTAATGTTGTAATTAACTGATCAATTCTTATCAGATTTGTCTCAAATTTGTCTTGTTTAGTGTACATTTTTCCTGATATTCCACTGCACAATTCTACTTCTCAATTGCTCTCATTTTTTTGTAGATCAATTGTTCAATAATTTAACACAATGAAGACAACCAAGTAACCTTAAATCCATGGATATATGTACGTCGGGAATTAAATATAGGAATGATAAAATGAAAAGAAAAATATTAGAACTATGAAGATCTATATCTAAACAATGCGAGATGAGAGAACCATTATAAACATGAAATTTTGCATGGAACGAGTCCTCTAACCAAGCTTCAATTGGATCACGATATGTACAATGATGAATATTTACATGTTGAGATAAATCTACAGTGAAGGAATAATCATCCCTAGAATTATTTCTTACTAAAATTTCTTCTTCAGATGTGAAAGATGGATAAGGTATAAGACCAATACATTTGTATGGTGAAATTTGATCTTTTTTACAGTCTATGTCTAAAATTTGATTTACAAAAAAAGAATCTGAAATTTGTTATGATCCTTTTAATGTATGATGTGAAATATTTTTGTCACGAATATTATCTTGTAAAAAAATACATATTTTATAAACATCGTCAAATTGAGAAACAATTTCAGTTAATTCCTCATCAAGAGTACTTGTTATATCTTCAAAATTGGAAGGAAACGAACATTTAGGAAAAAATTGTTCTGTATACAATTATTGTGAACATACTGGGTAGTTATAGAAATCTTATAAATTGGAAGATAAATTCTCATCTCCTAAATTTTGCAAAAAAATCCCCTCTCCATCTTCCAAACATTGCTTTATGGTAAGAAGATTATCATTATTAATTTTGTGTTCTTGTAAATTATGGGATTCTAATTCCACACAAACTTGAGTTTCGAGAGTATGAGAAATTTTTGTTTGATCTTCAAAATTAGTACCCAATGTCTTAATAGTAAGTGAGTTTGTATAATCATCTAATAACTTTTCATTACTCACACAATCATATAAAATAGAACTATTAGTTTGGCTTGAAATCGATAACTTCGATTTAGGATAGCTCATAATTTGATTTAAAATCGAGATGTTAGAATTAGATTTATTAATTGAATTTAGACATATATTTTTATTAGATGTTGAATATTTACTTTACTTTTGACTAGTGATTTGAATTAGAGAAAGATCCTTGAATAAAGGGAACAAATTCTAAACAATTTCCAACTCGAGGAAAAGGTAAATGATGAAATGAACTTGATTCCCTTTTGAGCTTAATAGTGGTCAAAGTAGGATTGATGATTTGTAAATAATTTTCATACTTATTATAATATTGATCAAAATGATTAAAGAATGTGCAACCTTCGACTAATAAATCAAAAGAACTTGAATTAAAATCTACTTCAGGGGTTTGAGATGTGGATTCTAAACAATGAGAATTTGTCGTAAGGCATTCCTTATATTCAATTTCAGGTAGAAGATAATAATAATCAAGATTTTGTAATGAACTTACAACATCATAGGTCATCATAGCATAACCAATAAGCATAAATACCATCATTTGCATGAAGAATAATCGAGTAATAAAAAGGGAAGAAAATCATTTCGATTTGAAAAGGAGACTATTAAATAATTGAATAAACTCAATTAAAGAAAACCATAGATAAATATTTACAAGATTTATAATAGGGGCCCTTGATTTTTGCAAAAATGAAGGGGGAATTGTTGGGGTGCCAACAATTTTGTAAACCATTCTCTACAAATATATCTACCATACTTAAAGAATTGTTGGGTTTTTCATCCTTCGCGTTTGAATGATTTTCCCAGGGTTTATCTTGTCTCTTATGGTTGAATGATTTATGTGGTTGATTTGTCTTATGAGATTCATATATGCAGTGATTGAATAATAAAAAAATTAAAGTTCAATCATCTCTAAGTTTTCTCAAACATTCACATAATTGGGTCATAATAGGAAACGATTGTTCAAGTAATTAATGAATTAATTTATTGTAACTATGAGAAGTATGCTAGATATTTTTGTATATCTAAGATGCATGTCAGTAGAGTGGTCATCCTCGAGAGTGTAAACGGGTGTAATACTGAAATAGTATTTGTAATTCTTATTTGTTGAGAAATATGATACCATATCATTTTCCAATGGATGTGTCACTACTAAACATTCTACCACATAAACAGTTGTGTCTCTCGTGTGATTGAATTTGTGTGTCTCATGTGTGATTGAATTTGTGCCTCTTTTTTTATTCTTGTATTTCTCTGTTGCATCAATTTGATATGTGTGGGTTCACAGACCCAACAAGTGGTATAAGATCATGGAAACTAGAAATATGTTAGACAAGTTCTGTACATGAAATGTAGATAACAGAGACACATGATAGTGGGAGGTCACTAGAGAGTAAGAGAAAACATTGCTTAAGGATTAATTCTCTAGGAAGGCCACAAAAATGATTCTTACACTACTAGTTTAATTACTACCCGAGTTAAAGCAAGCCACCATAAATCTAAGAGAGTTTTTGTCTGAGGTAATAATATAATTTCCTACAATAGTTTCACAATATGTGGGATGAGCCTACCCTAGAAAATGAATGTGTTATGAAAAAAATTAATAAATTATGCACGTGCATGAAAACCAGATGTGTCTTAGAATTCATTTTCTATGACTCATGTATCATAACTTGAAGGAATTACACATATGATTTAATCTTTCCCCATTCAGTTTTTGTTGAAGAACTGGATGAGAAATTGTTTTGGTATTACACTTATTCAGAGCTCAGAGATAAAGTCCACAACATAATATAGAGGAACCTTGATCTACCAAAATCCATTAAAGGAGGTGAGAAAGCAGAGTTCTAGTTACAATTTTCTTGAATTTTATAGGAAGGATATAATTCCATGGCCCGAGGAGGTAGTTAGAAGTGATGAAACAAAAATAAATGAGTATATATGGAACTGGTCTTTCAATTATCAAGAAACAACAGATATTTGGTTCAATTCCACCCAAGTTATTTTGTAGTATCCTATGAATAGGTAAATGCTCAGGTACAATTGTAAAGAATTAATATTATAAAGAATTTTTTTTTTTAAATTTCATGTAAATGTGCATATGACTGTAAGATCTGGTTAGGATGTGTACCCTTGGTTTATTGGGTCACCTATGAAATGTATATGCGTATATTTAGGTAGAATGAAGAGGAGAGGCATGTTTTATTCCCAAATTCTTGGTTATAAAATTTTAAGGGGTTGTGTCCGACTAATTAACCAAAGTCAAGTTTAAAGGGGTAAGTAATGTTATGTTAACTTTGACTTGGTAAATGAGTCATGAGTTAAACCTCCTCTTAGGTCAACCTTTTTAATTTTCTGGGCACATGGTTTTTTTGGTAACATGTGTTATTGTTCTTGTGGATTGCATGTAATAAATTCTATTTAAAGGCTTGGTGAACTTCACTTTAAATGGTCACAAAGGTGAGAAAGTGTCGAGCTCACTTACTCGGCTTCACCATATTTGCAAAAAGTTTCGAATGAAAAGTTCAAGTTGGAGAAATAAAACTTCGTTATAAGGTGTCTAGAGGTGAGTGCTAAAGCCTCATTTGGCTAGCTTGTCCATATTTGGTCAAGGGAATTTACATGTCAAGGTGTGGGTCTATATTCTCAAAATAAAGGTGAATGTGTTTAAGTAGTTTCAAGCTTTGTTGAAAAGTGTAATAGTAGGTCAATCAAGTATTTGAAAGAAGATAGTGGAGGTGAGTTCACATATTTGGAATTTGAAATTTATTGTAAGGAAGCTCAGATCAAAAGGCATGCTCAATAATGCCAAGTTGTAGCAATAGTTATGTGTAGAAGAAGTCATGTTATCTAGTAAATCGATCACCATTAATTGCAATAGACTGGAACATTCCTGAAAAGTCATGGATAGGTCATTTTTAAGTGTATTCAAATCTGAAAATTCTTGGTTGTGATGCTTATGCTCTTATCAATGTTCTAAGTAGAACCCCAGATCAAACATGCCTGACCATTGTTGGTTATGGTGACGATGTTAAGGGATACATATTGTGCAATCATACTACCCACAAAATTAGCAGATATGTAGTGTTTGATTAATCTCCTAAATCATAAAGTTAGACATAGTAAAAGTTGGAAGGAACAAAGAAAGACTGGTAGCAAAATGGTATTGTGGAAGGTGTTAATTTACATGAAAATTTTTCACCAATTGTTAAGCATGTTTCTATTCATATAGTATTAAGATTAGTTTCATTACTTGACCTTGAGTTGGAGTAACTAGATGTTAAAAAAAAAATTTACACGGAGATTTAGATGAGGAGATGTATATTGAACAACTAGAAAGTTTAGTTTAGGATCACAACAAAATATTTGTTTGCAAGCTCAAAATTTCATTGTATGGCCTAAAGTGTGCACCTAGCCTAATTGGTACAAGATGTTTGATTTCTTCATGGCAAAACTAGTTTTACAAGAAGTGAGTATAACCATTGTGTTTATGGCATGTTATTGTCTTGGTATTATATGCTGATAATATATAGTTTTTCAAGAAAAATAATGGTTGAGATTAGCATGCTGATGGCTCAGTTGGATAGGATGTTTGATATGAAGGATCTAGGAGAAACAAAAAAAATATTGGGCATGGAAATATATAGATACAGAAAAGATGGCAAGCTTTAGATATCACAAGTTAAGTGTGTGGAGAATATACTCAATAAACTTGGTATGAATAATGTGAAACCATTAAATGTCCCTTTGGATTTCCATTTTTAGATTTCTTTAGTTTAATGTCCTTGTAATAAGGAATACAATGATTATATGTCTTGTGTATCATGCAACAAGAAGTTTTAATGTATGTGATAGTATGTTCAAGATCATATATTTCACATTTATTTTGTGTTGTCAATGGACATGGAAAATCCAGGTAGAGAGCACTGAAATAGGTAATCTAGTATGTTAGAGGAACATATGATACATGTTCTTATTGTATCATCTGTAATGGTGCAGTGGTTCGGTTTTTGGTTATGCCATTTCATATTTTGCAAGTGATTTGGACATAAGGATATCTACTTTAGATGGGAAGGTTATTGTTGGAGGTGGAGTGTCTCTTCAGAAATTTCATACTCAAGGAAGTCGTGTATACATGTTTGCGAAAATAGTACTACTAGAGAAGTTGTGGTGGTGCTTGGATTCTCTTGACTTGCAGAAAAGGCGATGAAAGAACCAGGGCAAGATATTAGGTAAATTGTTGTCAAGGTGGATATTGCTGAACATGTGACAACAAAATGATAAAAAATAGGAGACAACTATTTTCATTCAACTAATTCTTGTTGAACAATGTAATAATGATTTACTAAAGAGAGGAAGTTGGTGTTCTAGGCATTAATACAACTAATAACTATGTAACAAAGAACTACCTTGTAATAGGAAAAAATTGTTCAAGTAATTAATGAATTAACTTCTTGTAACTGTGAGAAGTATGTTATAAATTTTTGTAGCTCTAAGAGGAAATTGGATATAATGGTTATCCCTAAGAGGGTGGAAGCCCAGAAAGGTATTTGTAATTATCCTTTGCTGAAAAATAATATATTGCTTCATTACCACATGGATATGGATGTTTCCCTACTAAATATTTTACCATGCAAATCATTGTATTTGTCTCCTACATAAACTTGATATCTGTGGATTCACAAACCTAACAAAAAATACACACACACATACACACACGCACACACACACACACACACGCACATACACACATGGGTCCCTGTACAAATATGGTACCCAATTTCATTGCAACAGAAGCGCATGAGCGCTAAAATTAAAAAAAATGTTCCCATGTTATTAAAAATCCCTAGTTTGACAATTTCCAAACTTCCATGCAAGAAGACATGTTGATAAAGGAATGCATGCATGTTTTTAAAGCTCACACACATTAATAATGCATGCACACTTTAGTATTTAATGACCCATTTCTTCACCATTCTCTCCCTTTTCAACAACATTCGTAGCTTCCACAACAACAATCACAACACGTGCATGCCTGCACCATCAAACAACTATCCAAGCCATCGCTGCAAGTAATTTTCTTCACATTTTGTGATTTTTATTTGAATGTGTGTGTGTGTGTGTATACATGTATATTGTCTCTCCTCCATCGTAGTTGCAGAAAACCCAAAAACAAATCACGAAGCCCATAAAACCCCAAATAAAATACATAAGTAAATATTAACCCTAAGGATAACCCAAACACAAAGATCCAAATTAACAAACATTTAAACTAGAATATTGGTTCAAGAGCTCAAAACCACTAGGGAACCATCAAGAATATCCTTAGCCTCTATTGATAATTCCCATGTTCAAATGTTGAGCATAAATAAATATAGGGCTAACATGAGATAATTCTATTGTACTAGTCTCAATCAAGATAAAATCAAAGATTTGAATATTTCAAAAAAAACCATTGTTAGTTTTTTCATTGACCCCAGGATTGGCCAACCCCTTGATCTGTACAAGAGGTGCCTCCACATGGATTGGTGCACATATAATCCGTGGAAACAAAACTAGATGAGTTATTTGTTACAAGAAAAATCCTTGTAACAATAGGGAGGTTCCACTATATTTTCTTATGAAGCTATATGCTAAGTTTTTTTTGGGAAAGCATGTAAATTATTTTGACATTAGTGATTTTGAAGGGGTTGGTAATGTATTTGACCAAGATCGAACAACATATAGGTATACCCTAATGAGAGGGCCACTCACTTCTAGGAATATACCTAATATCCCCCCCATAGACACGTCAGTTATGAGATCTCCTAGATGACACTACCACTTCCTTATCACATCTTACACGTCATGTATTTTAGCACAGTTCATTTGTTGCATCATCCAGACATGACCCATTAGAGAAGTATGGATTAACTTCAAGTGCAAGTACTTCATTCCCCATGCTTCATGGACCTTCCATGATAGCCAGTCAAGAAAAGGATTCTTCCGACAACTGAGAATTACCCCATCGATGCACTTACTGTGGGAATACTTTCCATGGCATGATGGAGGATCATCCACGAGATTGTTTTTTGTCTAATATTAGTATGATTTTCAAATGGTGGTAAATGATTGAGTATGTATTTAACTATAAAATTGGCAATTATTAGATCAACATTGTATTTATATTTAAGTAATGTTTTTTGGCATGTATAGTTTTTCTGAGATGAAACAACTGCATCAATGTCGGATGACATTAGTCCTCCTAAACTTGATTCTTCCATGGAAGTAACAAAGGATATCGCAACACCTCACACATATATATTTAAATGAGTATATGATTTTAGGATTTAAAAAAGATTTTTTATAAGTTCTAAATTATATTAAAACTAAAGAAAAGTTATGGAGTTATAGAGAGTCCGATGACTTCTAAGAGAGGAATAAAATATTTGTTGAAGACCCAATTTCCCTGGAGTTTTAAACCATATAATATAATTCTCCAACAGATAATCAAGTTGCAACTACTTAAGATTTCTAGGCTAGATACTTCCCATAGGCTAGGGGTCATGGCCTTGAAAACTAGAGAAAAATGTAGACAAAATTGCTTGTGATAAACCATACCAACTAGAGAAGAAAAGAAAATATGATCATGGCTTATCATCATATGAAATTAAGATAGGAGGAGAGGCTAACGAATTAGTACCTGAAGGTTATAACTTGGACTTTGATGTCTAGAATTGACAACATTCCTATGGGTGGCATCTAAATACCATTTGAGTAGCTGAAGGATTAAACCAGGGAGTCTTATCAAATGTATTTATGTTAAATTCCCTATCTAGGGAATCAATATTCACATTGAGACACTCATCTTCTTCCAGCTAGGACTAGGTGAGCCGACATAGCATAACCTCCAAATGAATGAAAATATTTTCCAAGATTAAACCTTGGGGGTCATTGTGGAATTTAGCCTCAACATATTCAGACATTTCTTTCTCTGACAGATACTTCACATGCCAAAATATACCTAGAGTCTTCGTATGGCACATCTCTTGGGTTTGGGTGGGGAACCTAAATCCTCAACCATTTTACCAAATTATTTGATGAATTTTTATAGTGTGGGATTTCATCGACGATTAAAAATATGAAATTCCATATTTGATATGCACTCCTTGACAACAAGATGAACCATATTGTCATAGAAATCCTAATATTTTCTCCTGTCTCGAATTTCCTAAGGCATATGTGAGAAGCGAGGGCCAGCTACAATTTTCCTCTTTATTATTTTGGTGCAAATCATGGTGTAAGAAAAGACCTGGATATGATGAATGAAGGGAGAGAATGAACAAAAAACCAAAAGAGAAACAAGTGATGAGAGAATAAATGAACACAAGACTAGCAAAGAAAACTTCTAGAATGGGCTTTGTGAAGATTTTTATGTTTTTTGCACATGATAATCAACCACATCATGATTTCGTTTGCAATGGTACAATGGAAAGGATAAATCTCAATTTCCATAAATGTCCAACATATGGAGTATCTGGACAAGGGAGATCTAGAAAAATGATTTCTAGTTCATGCGAGTGAGTCCATGTTTCTAAACCTTTACATAATAAAAATGAAGGGAGCACTTTACCAACCAAGAGATGAAGGGACAAGTGTCATGATATATGGATTTACTCAAATGACTCCTCATGCCTCTTTCATGATAAAGACACAAGGAAATGTATAGAGCCATACCCTCCATGGGGAGATATATCTTGATTGTTTATATGTTGACATTATTCCTTGATGGTGGAATGGGGAATCATAGACCACTCGGGATTGAAGTATTCTTGATCCACTCCCTAACGGGAAATATTGTCTTCAAGCTTATTGGATTATATTATTACATGATGAGTAAGAGTAGAACCTTCCTTATTTAAAGTTGAGGAAAGTATTTCTAGTTAGGCTACCAATATCCAACTATGAGACAATTTACTGATTTTAGATCCGTTAAGAATCTGAGTGAGAATTTGAATCAACATATTAGATTCACCTTCCGTAATTAGGTTATGATACCCTTATTGGCTTGAAATTTGGATTCCCTGAGTCATACCATAAATCTTAGCTGCATTTTTGCTAGTGGAGCCTAATGAGCCAGCGAAAAATGCAAAGAATTTTCCCTCATGGGATTTAAAAATCGATTTAGTTTTAACCTGTCAAAGGTTATTTATGATAAATCAATGTTAAGTTTGTTTTTTATTCCATATTTTCTTTTCAAAGATATAGATCATAGATCTCCACTTTGGCTAGGATAATCACCCTTCACCCATGTACATGTGTTAAATTATTTGTATGTTTGATGTGAAATTCATTGTCTTTGTATGGTTACTTTACATGCTTTTATAATAATAAAAAATATTACATATGTTTATGTAGGTTCCGTATTCAACCATCCCATCACCATACCCGCCCATCCCAACCTATATTCCACCTATTCCATTATTTCTAGATTTCATGGTGATTCATGTGTCTAGGAACCCTACCCCCATGATTACCCATTCCCACCCTAGGGTGATTCCATCCCTTAATGTAAAATCAATGGGGTTATATCTCCACCCACACCCATCCCCCCTTGTGGTTCCTCCACTTGTATAACATTCACCAATTCACCATCACAACCCTCCCTTGGTTGCACCCACCACTGTAGCCCCATCCCCCACACCCACATCAGATCCATCCATTGCACTTACATTAGCACATTCCCATGTACCTACATCGTCCCCATCCCCCACTATTTCCTAGGAGAAATTTGTCCATCCTAGTGCTCCACTTCCTATAAAGGAAGGGAAATATCCCACAATGCCTTAGATATTCATAGTGAGAATTATAAGTTCATTAAAATATTATAAACCATGAATGAAATTCATAAAATAAAACATTTTTATTTTTATGTATTAATTTCTTTTATTTTTATGTATTTATTTTAATGTTATATATTATTAATTTTACATTGTTTGTGGTGAATGTAATCAGTTCTACTTAGTTTGATTAAACTAATTTATATAGTAATATATAATAATTGAAATGAATGGATGGGAGGATTATAAAAGGTATAATGACAACTAAACACACATGTTTGCTCGAGAGATTACTCATATGTGTTTAAAGAATTTATTTCAAGAAATCAATTGACATTCCTTTACATTAATTCATAGGTATTATTAACATTAATATAACACTAAGAAGAACATTGTCCAATGGTTTTAATCTATTGAAAATCATTAATAGAGGATGACAGCTCAAGGTATCTATTTAGGAGTTTTTAGACAAATCGCACTTTAGGTTGAGTCCACTAGTTGTTTGAGTGTTATAATATCAAATAAAGATAACTAAAATAAAATGTGCATCAATTGTAGAGTGTTGAATAGGAAAGCACATTTGCACATGGCTATAGGAAAGCATTCTTGTATAGTAACTAAGATTCATGGGTTTAAGTGCCAAGGTTGAAAGATTCTAGTTATAAAAACGGAACATAAAGGGTTCCACACACATGTAGTGCTAAGTGGAATTATGGGGAGTAAAGGTAAATACAAATGAGTTTTTAGATCCTACCTTGGTGACATCATGCTAAACCTAATAACATAATAACATACTATGAAAAAATTCAATATTACATTACATTGATGCATGGGATAATTATGTTTCCAAAGGGTATTATTCTATTTCTCTTGTCAAATTTGAATTCTACAACTAGGGTGTAAAGGAAATCTTGGTCTAGCATTGTACACTAAATCAAATAATTTGTATACAAAAAAAGTAAGAAAACTATAATTGAATTTAAGCTTTAGTACATTATTCATATCTCTAATATGGAGTTGGAGGTGTATCTTAGTGAGTCCCTCAACAATCGATTGGACACTTCAGATCTTGACACAACTACAAGTACCTACACATTAGGTTAGATAAATAACCAAGAGGGTAAAAAATGATTCTCAAGGCATAGAACAATGCATCCCATGTAGTGATGCAAATAGTTATGTTGGTGGGTAGCCTATTCATCTATTTTCATGACATAAATATCTATAAATTCTTAGTGATACTACCACCAAGCTTGGGAAAGTCCCTTTAAATGGTTACACACATGAAGTGTTTCTCTTTGAACATATCTAGGTAGTATTGTAAGTAGGTGGTTATTTTGTGGATCCAAGAATCCAAAAATTATTTGTGAATATAACCACCATATTTAGGTAATGAAATTGTGGTGTCTAGATAGAAGCTACAATTGGAAACCGTAGGTTGAAGTTAAAGGGATTTAGTGAATGCACAAGCCAATTCTTGTACAATGATTTGTAGACAATGTTCTTCATTTTCATATTAGCGATTGTTGCTAGGATCCATTAAGAAGTAAACATTGTGTAAAATATTAAGGGAGGCAAAGGGAAACCCTAGGTTATGGATATGGTTAGATTTCTTAGAAAGAGGGTTGTTTGAGTTACCAAGGATAGTGGCATAACCCTAGGAAAAGGCGTGATATGGGAGTGTAACCTCCATAAGCCAAAATAGGTTCGCAACACAATGGAGAAACTTAGCGTGGGATGGAGGCTTCCAAAAAAAACCAAAAATTACTTTATTTGGGTGGAGATAAAGCTTAAGGAACTAGAAGAAAAGGTGTGATAAGGAATAGTTCATTGTCTAGATCAAATGGATAATATAACTAGTTGTAGAAGGTATATGGGTTAGAGTATAAACCTAAAAGGACCCAAAAATTTGAGAAATATGGGTTGAGAAAGAAGAAGAGGGTGTCGGGGGTGGGAAGGTAGCCTCCACAAACCCAAAATACTAATACATCTAAGTGAAAAGAAGGATGATATCTTTAGGTTCAAGTGGGCATACACATATTAAATTAGGAGTTTTTGAGCACTAGGTATGCATCTTAGGTACCTAGACATGATAGGAGGAAAAAAATAGACCATAGGCTGGAGAGGAATATTTTAGGCATCTAGAGCCATGGATCGTGACTTGAGGGTATCCTTGGTGTCTAAGTGTGTATATTTCTTCCATTAGGAGGTTGTGGGAACTAGAGATGTGTATTAGTGACATGGAAATGGTCGAGATATGAAACTTAATATTGAATCCCTAAAGAAAGCTTCTAGGAATCTAGGGAAAATATTGATTCCTAAAACCACCACACATAATCTACCAAGGGTATCCTTGAACTCTTTGTTATATATATTTTATTGTATTTTATTTAGTGAGGCATAATGTGAATAAACACTCAATTTTTTATAAGACCAAAGTATAAGAAAACAACAATCTTTGCTTGGTGAACAAAACTTAATAAGGTGAGCATATTTTCATTAATTTTTTTATATAATGATTGGAGATAACATTTGTAAATGATTTTTTGATATAATTATTAATTATCTATTAAATACATGACCCATAAATTTATAAATACCATTATCATTTACCAATTATCATGCACCAATATCATACCAATATTTTGCCATGCTCATTTGCATTCAATGAGTGAATTATGTGTTCTTTCTTGAATAACTATGTTGTTAGAATGATATCACTTCATTGGGATCATAGAAATCTTGGATAAAATGAGTTAAATGAGTATTCTTGATGCCAAATATTTTTCCAAGTTGTATTTGAATCAAGTCATTATTAAGGCCCCATAGCCCCTATTTGTAATATTATCGCTCTTTTTATGGGCCTTACATCATTTTCAAAAACTTTTGTGACAATTCATTTAAGTTGGACATAGTACTTTTTTTGTATTTGAATCCAATTTTCAATGTGGATTTTCTTAATGACACCATATCCAAAGAGGAAACGTAATGGGAATTGTTAAGGACCAAGGTGGGGGGTTTATTTAAGTTGTATCCAAAGTGTATGAAGAGCTGCAATAATCATTGTTTCCTTAAGCACAAGTTTCCAAAACAAGTGTTTTAGTAGTGCTAATGCAAAGGAATATTTTTGATAGTACAACAATGCATTTTGGTGCCAATGAACATCAACAATAGTGCCAATGACAAGACTTAAATTCAATGGTGCACCAAGTAAGTGAACCAAATCTATGGAGTGTTTAAAAATCAATAATTCTAATGAAAACATACATATACCATAGGATTGACATATATTTCTTGATGAGGAATACATGCAACCATGGATGGAATAAGGGTTTCATCCCTATCATGGTCGCCAATCTAATGTTGAATTTTTGGCACCTATATTTTGAAACTGTTCCTACTTGAGGGTTATGCCAATTAAGTACCAAACAAAAATAGAAATCAACTCTAAGATCCAATAAGTAAGTAATTCCATACAATACCTTATGTAAAATAAATAAATTCAAACACATGTCATTCCATACATAAGACATAACAAAGAATATGAAATTTTATTTGGTTAAAAAGGGTAAACAAAATATATGGTGAGCACCTTGAAAAGCGCCTTCATAATTTTTTTTAAACATCATATCGCATGAGGATAGCCCTAGTTTATCCTTTCAATATAAATTAATCAAATCCCTAATTTCTAAGATCATGGAACAAGGCCTCATGGTCCCAAGATTGAGGAATTTTTAGTAGTTGACCTAATCATGCAAAATGTGCATCGTCGCTCACAGAGAAAAACCTTAGCTCTTCAGATCAATGAACAAGAAAATCATTGGGCAATGGGCCCACAAGAGAGAGGTTCCCCTATATGGAAATCATTTTCATGAGGCCAATGAAATCGACGGTTCAAGTCACGATCATCATTTTATGGGGAGCTGCAAGTCACCTCCTAAATCCTTTCAGGGACACTTGGTGATTCTAACATTAGGGAATAAAAATCGAACCGGACACCATAAATAAGTTCCATAATATCCTACATGTGTGTTTGGGAATGCTTGACATCGAAACACTACTGACAGTCCCAAGGTCGTAGAGTTTCAATACCTGACATAATCATGTAAAAGTGCTTAGTCTCTTATTAAGAAAATCCCTAGTTCCTGATACCACTACATAAGACGAGCATTAGGAAATGGAGTCATGGGAAAAAGGTGACCCTATATGGAGTTCATTATCACAATCCAAATGGAGTCGATGGTTTGTCAATATGAACCACAATCATCATTTTATGGAGAGTTGTAGGTCACATCCTAAAGCCTTCCAAGGACACTTAGTGGTTATGTCATCATGGAATAAAAAACAAACAGGGCTCCATAATTATGTTCTATAATCTCCTACATGTGTTTTTGAGCATTTTTGACATGGGAAAACTACCCACGGTCCCAATATCTAGGAGCTTCAGTACTTGACCTAATCATGCAGAAAGTGCATAGTCTCTTACTGAGCAAAACCCTAGCTCCTAAGATCACTTCAAAAGAAAATAATTGGGAAATGGAACCATGGAAGAGAGGTTTACATATTTAGAATTCATTTTCATGAGTCCAACAAGTTTGAGTGTTCATTGATCCGAACCACAACCATCATTTTATCGCTAGTTGCAAGTTGCCTCCTAAAGTCTTTCAAGGACACTTGGTGATTCTAACATTATGGCATACAAAATGGACCATGCTTCAAAATTGAGTTCCATAAGATAATCCACATGTTTTTATTCATTTTCAACATAATATCACTACCCATGGTCCCAATATCGTGTAGTTCCAGTACTTGACCTTATCGCACCAAAAAGTGCGTAGTCATTTATTGAGCAAAACCCTAGTTTCTAAGATCACCATACAAGATAAGAACTGAATGATGGAACCATGGGAGTGAGTCTCCACTAGTTGGAATTAATTTTCATGAGCCTAATGTACTTTATGGCTGATCCATGCCATGGTCACCATTTTATGATGAGTTGCAGGTCACCTACTAAATCCGTTCAAGGACACTTAATGATTATGTCTTTAGGGCATACAAATTGAAAATGGCATCATAATTGAGTTCCATAATCTCCTTTATGTATATTTATGAATGTTTGACATGGAAAAACTACGCATGGTCCCAAGATCAATTATTTTCAATACTTGACCCAATCATGCAAAAAGTGCATAGTCTCTCATTGAGCAAAACCCTAGTTCCTGAAATCGCTGCACAAGGCGAGAATCAGGAAACAGAACCGTGGGAGAGATTTTCCCCTAGATGGAATGCATTTTAATGAGCCCAATGGAGTTAATGGTTTTTCAATATGATCCACATGCATTATTTTATGGTGAGTTGTAGGTCACCTCCTGAAGCCATTCAACGATGCTTAGTGATTCTATCATTAGGGCATAAAAACTTAACCAGGTATCATAACTGTGTCTTGTGAGATCTTGCACATTTTTTTGGGGATTTTAAACATGGTAACACAACCCAAAGTTATGAGGTCAAGTATTTTTAGTACTTGACCTAATCATGCAAAAAGTGCTTTGTCTCTTGTTGAGAAAAACCCTACTTCCTGAGATCACTATAGAAGACGAGCACCAGGCGATGGACCCATGAGAGAGAGGTTCCCCTAGATATAATTCATAGTCACTATCCCAAAGGAGTCTATGATTCATCAATCCAATCCATGGTCATCATTTAATGGTGGGTTGCAAGTCACCTCCTAAATCTTTTGAGAGACACCAACTGATTCAATCATTAGGGCATAAAAATTGAACCATGCATCGTAATTGAGTTCTGTAAGCTACTTCATCATGTGTGTTTGGGCATGTTCAACATGGGAACACTACCCATGGTATCAAGTTCAAGGATTTTAAGTAATTTTCCTATTCACTGCAAAAATAGGGAGATGTCAAGACATAATTTCAAGGATGGAATACCATAAATCATGCTCCAAAAATAATTGTGTACATGTGATAAGTTATTTTGGGTTATTTTTTTATTTCTAATATCAAGTTCTAAGAGTAGTAGTATGACTAATTTCAGTCTCAAATATGAGAATAAATTGGAAATCCCATGAGAATAAATTAGGGTAAGAAGGTCAAGAAAAACATCAAGTTCTTGAACTTCTGGAAGCTTGTCTACTATGCTTCTATTTTTCCTAAGAGTTTTTCAGAATATAGTGACAATTAATTGCCATAAATGGTGTTCCTATTTTTTTAGGTGGACTCGACAAATAATGGGTTGTTGTTGCAATTTATGCAACAACATTAACATAAGCATGGAAGTGATTTTACCATCTTGAGCACTAAAAGAACCTATTATTCCAATATGGGGGGAAAGTGATAATACATGCCAATAAACATTTATATTCTTCCATATGAATATAAATGTACCTCCTTACACTAGTTATGCACTCAATAATGTAGTTCTCTACTATGTTTTAAGACTGATATGGTATAGTATAATATTATTGCACTTGAAGGTGTCTCAATGGTATTCAATGATTGTATAAAAAGATCAAACATGAAATTTGTGTTGCAAACTCCTTTATATTTCCATGCGTGCATTATCATTGCAAATCTCAACATGTTATTATCTAGACCTAGGTTTTATGAATTAGGTATTTCACCATTGGATTTGGTCAATATATTTAGGGATAGTTCCTATCATATGATAACTATCTAGGTCAGTTGAAAAATACTAGTATCTTATAACAAGAAAAATCAATAATATTCTTATAGGGTGGCTATATGAATGTCAAGGAAAATACATATATGAATGTGAATTTACTTAATGTTGAATGTAAATAATTTGAAACCATGTGAGCCATACACAATTGACTATGAAAATGTGGGGAAAGTCTTGTCAGAGAGGACTTAGCAATGAAATATTAGGTAGACATGTGAGATAATTGAGTGTGGAATTTTGAGAATATTTTAGAGGCTCCAAAATCATACCCCTAATTGAGAGAAAGGGCATGTGAAAACCCTTACCCTACTTATGGGAAACCATCAAAATATGCTAAAAATTGAATCATAAGGAAAGATATGGGTTCCATTCCCATTGCAATTAAATATTGTTCCATTGAGTAGAAAAGAAAAGGAATGGGATATCAAAGTAGGTTAGAGGAAGAATAAGACCCTTTAGTAAGTAATCATAGACCTCATGATATTTGCAATATCATAAGCTCATGGTATTTGCATTATTATTTAAGATATGGCGTGACAAATTGTTTAATGGAATATCCAAGAAAATTTACAAATAAATAACATGAAGAGGGGCCATGGATTGAAACAAGGAAAAGGAACATGGATTATATAAGATAGGTGTCAATTTTCCTGAATCAAACTAAACACGAACCCCCCTTGGGAATTAATATTTACTATTGGAATTAATGTCTTTAGGTGAAAAAATTTAATTTAGCTTATTTAATTTTTATCTTATAGGTACATGCAAAGGGCACCTACTATCTACATGAAAAAGGGAAATTATTACCTACTTAAAAAATACAAGTAACAACTAGCTGTAAAAGACACCGGATGATGACAAGAAATAAGGGTTTCTCCAACATGCACAACTTTGCTTCACATCCAAGCTACATGGGGAATACAATAAAAGGAAGAGTATTCCACTAGGGAGGAGACTCTTCTACTACTAATTTGATTTCTCATCTTGGGGTAAGTGTTGAATATGATATACCGATAATAAGGATATACAAATTCATGAGCATGTCATGGTGGTGTCTAAATACTCCATGTTCTTGTTCTATCCTTCATGTTCTATATAGAGACTCTTTTTAAAACCTTGGACTGAAAAAGGATGGTACAGTTAGTGTCCTCATACATTACATTCAAACTAGGACATTGCATACATGAAATTTTTTGAATTGCACTAGAAATTAATCAAGGAAAGGAACCCTTAAAAATAAAATACCTCATTGTGTTAACATACCTATTATCATACAAACATGGTTCATTCAAGTATACCATAAGGATCCTCTCTGTTGGATGCACTCCATCAATCTCTCTTGCTCTAAATGAGGTAGGAAGTAGCGTACCTTGTGCAATATCTTTCTAGACATTGTTTGTAATTGGATGTTTGTACCAATGACCAGGTTTATAAAGTGATAAACCACTACATATACTCTATAATCTATGAATGCATAACCACCAATCTTTCTTGAATTTTTGTCATGTGTCATATATTCACCCTTAACAACCATCGAGCCAATTGGAATATCATTACCTTCATCATTAGTTAAAAATGTATTCATAGTTTTCTTCCCTTGTATGCATCATGCCAAGCAACAATCAATGCAGTTGTTTCCCCAAAAATCCAATGTATGGCCAAATGAAAATGTGTATTAGTTTGATAACATAGTTAAATTAAAAACAAATTAAATGCTTAGATACGATCTAATATATCACTACTTAATTGCAAACTATCAAAGATATGATCAAGTCTATTGAAATATATGATTGGCCCTCCTCTAATTGGGTTTTTTCAACAACTACATGTGGGTCTACCACAAGTGATACATGGTCCCATTCGTAAGCCCAGTCTATTGATTCATAATCACCCCATTTGAAACTGTAACAAGGCCAACAAAAGAAAGCTACTTTTGGAGTCCATATTTTGAATAAAGGATTGTTTTATCTTTGAACTGAATGAAATCCACAAGTTCCTTATATTTTGTTTTAATTATATGATCATTATTGATCTATGTTGATCAATTCCTAGAAATTTCTTAGTACATGTCTTGTCCCTATTAATTTCTGGTGCTCTTTAGCACCACTTGCCATTCCTACAGACCACCAATGAACTATATATTTTTCATCTAGAATATGAAAAAATGTTCTAATATTCATCTCCTCCCTTCGTATTGTAGTTTTAGTGCATGCACCAGCCCCATCATGCTCACCTTTCCCATGCCTAGTCTCAAGATATCCCCAAATATGATGCACATTATTGTATGTTTTCTGCAAAATACATAGCCATCCGAATACAGGAGAATTTTTTGAATTGGACTACACAACCATTTGACCATATCCAATGTTGATCCATCTGTATATCTCTCTCCTTTGATTTATCATAAAAAATTTGAAAGCAGTGTTGCACATAATGTAGGTCGTGGCACATGTCATCACTTATGTAGAAGTTTGTCTCTTTCACTACTATCCTCTTGTCATTGTTGTCATCTAGCCCATGCCTATAAGTTATGTGTATCATTATACAAACTTGATATGAATGATAATACTAGATGTATATCTCATTATGTGGATGAAGGGTGTCATTCTCAATGAAATCCATAATTGACAATATAGTACCCATGGTCTCTACATATTTGAAATTGTTCATCCTTTCATCGCGCTACATGCACACGTTGAACATATTGTTTGGTTTTAACAAAAATATAATTCATGAAATCACATACTCATACCTGGTGACATAGAGATAAATATTTAATTTTATTGTAATCTTTAAAACATATATGAAAAATTTGAAGGTGCAAGAAGAAACAATACTATCTTCACTTACCTGGTACTTCACCAATGAAATATTTTTTCTTTCTTTCCCGATGTCCAGTTGACACGTGACATACTTGAAGCTTTGCATAACTACTATCATCCTCCCAAACTCGTACTCCTTATTTTCATGAATTTTTTGATGTAATAAAGAAAATCAACTACATGTAGAACATGATCCAGATATACAAGATTTCTCATAATATTTTTGTCCATCTAGCCTTGGACACACACCACTACGGATAAATTCCCTCAATGAAATATGAAGTAGTATGGATGAGAACTCCTGCACAATGTTAGTATTAAAAACATGACGAATGTGTACATATATGTCATAAAAATAATCAAATTCTACATGGTATATACAACAACAAATATTTCAGTCTATGCATATTAAAACATACCAAGGTTTACGTTTCTCAAATGATATTTGGCCTAGGTTCAATTCTGCAAGTTCAATATTGAATATGTCATAGATCTATGTGTATTTCATGTCAAGAATTTTTTTAATGTGGGGCTCATCATCATTAGTACATTTATCAATTTTAGCACATCTCTTTGATCGGATGAAATCTTGGTATTGGCATGCCAAAATTTTTGTACTAGTTCCTTGATAGTGTCGATTAATTTCTTTTTGGACGAGACAATATTCCATTGAAGGCCCAACAATTTGTTTGATTTGGTCCTTGTTAAGGTTATCTCTTATAATAGAGTACTTTCAATGTTTCTTTTTATTTACTTTTAAAATGTTAGATGTGCTTGACAACAATCAACAATGCCTTGTTTACTTGTTTACATTCGATTACGATAACACACAATGGGAAACATCATGATCTTTTGAATGAGTATACTTTCAAATTGTATTAAAATTTTCTTGAATATTTATAAGAACATGATTACTAACATTTGAACCTTTAACTATCGTTAATCCTGAAATTCTCCTAACAACAAGTAAACAATGTGATTTTAACAAAGCCAACAATAATTGACATTTGGGTGAAACATTTTTTTATTAAAAAAAGTCCTTTATAATTTGCTACATTGTCAACTGATAGTCCTTTTTAGTAACTTACCTTCAAGGGATTCTAGAGTTATTTCATTCACTTGCACACATCTAGAAGTTCTTCAGAGTGCACTACATAGTTAAGGTAAGGAGATGGACAAGATAACACTATATTGACTTGAGAATCAAGATTGGGACTACATTGGACATGTGTGTGGTATAGATGTTGAAAATACAATTGTTCAACTTCAAATTTCACATGAGTATTATCTTTTCCAATATCCCCAAGGAATACCCAACATCTAGAAAATCTTAAATATCATCTTCATCAACTGAATCATTACTTGTTGATGGAATATTATATGGAATATGAATGGTCACCATTGGATTTGGGGGGATCCTTTGTGGTTTCCTAAGTTTTTCCATACCTATCCTTTCCTTCTCTCTTATTTCATGGACCTTTTCAAGGGGTAGCTCCATTCTAATAGAATTTTTTTCTCTATTTATTTTGTTACCCATCTCCAAAATTTTGGAATGAAAAAAGTATCTCCAAGAGGTTCTAATAGAACAAAAATATGTAAAAATAGGGAATATATATGGTCTAAGAAACAAAGAGCACATTCAAAAGAATATTTTTCACAGGGTTTTTGCATGAGAAAAAAAATGTGTGTGTTTTGAGGAGACACTACTTGAATGAAAAAGTTATTTTCTATCTTATGTAGAAAAAACATGCTTGCATTTTTTTTTATAATGGGGGCCAACTATAGTATAAAGGGAGGGGAGTTAAGAG
>LPNX011052700.1:131073-215902 GCA_001517045.1 Pseudotsuga menziesii
AGGGGATAGAGGGTTAGTAATGGTTAGGAGTAGGAGGGGAGAGCAAGATAAGGGGGTGGTTAGGGGTAGGGTTGTAGGAGGGTGGATGGGGAGAGAGGGGAGGGGAGAATGGGTTAGTAAGGGTTAAGGGGAGGAAGAGAGAGAAGGGGTTAGTGCCACAGATGACATGGGGGGTGTGTTTAGTGGTAGGGGGAGGGGGATTAGGATAGATATATGGAATAGGGGGTATATGGGTAGGGTTAGTGTTGTATCCTTGATTTTTGTAAAGGACAATAAAATGTAAAAAAGAAAGGATCGTGAAAGGAAGCCTAAGGTAAAAGAGAGGAAGTTGCTGAAAGAATATAATGGTCGCAACCTTTTTGGACTTACCCCAAATATTATATAAGGAATAAGGATGAAAACATAAGAGAATAATATGAGATATCAAAGAACACGAAGAAGATCATAAGAGACAAGAGGCATGGAGCACAGATTGATGACAGGCTACATTATATAAGGAATAAGGATGAAAAAATAAGAGAATAATATGAGATATCAAAGAACACGAAGAAGATCATAAGAGACAAGAGGCATGGAGCACAGATTGATGACAGGCTACAGTCAAAGATGATGTATATAGGTTTTGGGTTTTAGTTCTATTTTTTGTATGATATCATGATGGGTAATTCCATGGTTGTTCTAAGGCCACATATCCATGACTTGAATGTAATGGATGTTATTGATAATAAGAATGAAGGAATTTTCAGCCGCTCGAATTACTGTGTATTTTTTATTGTCTAATTAATTGACTATATGTTCTTTATTTACATGTTATGGTTAATTAATAACTATTGCAGTAATTGATTGATGAATGCCTTTGCAGAATGGATAATAAATCCTAACACATGTATCTTTACAATTAAAACTCCTTATCACACACATGTATTGGATGTACTTCGGGTGAGACCTCCCCCTTTGGGGATTGGAACTTCCAACACCCTAGACTACACCAATTCCCTTTATTGGCCCATGCACAAGAACTTAGTCTTCGATTTTGTGCCAACAAATGGTTTCATTATTGGGACCTAGTTTTCATAGGATGTTGTTAACTAGATGGATACATATGTGACAACAATCCATATCCAACTATGGTGGGTTAAGAATATTGATTATTTTGAGACACCAGAATTTGAACTACAAGGTTGGGAAGTATCAAAGCTCAATAAATACATTATCTATGAAGGACTGCCACTAGATCAATATGAAATTTTGTGGGTTGAAATTCCACTAGTAATTATGAAGTGGTTAAGAAGACTTGAGTAAGAACCTAAATATTGCCACCAAAAAGAAGAAGTGTCTAGTGGACATAAAGGGATTTAATTGAATTGAATTTTCTAGATTCACCCCTGACCAGAGATGTTGATTTATAGGTAGAAATCACTCTTATTGGTTATATTCTAGAATTTGTAGCCAAAAATAACTAATCAACATCTAAGGCCGAAGACGAGCTCAGAAGAGGGGTTAGGGGTAGAATATTAAAGGAGGTTCCATTGTGTAATAATTATTGTATGGTTGATTTTGGGTTCTTACCATTGAAATGGGTTAGAATGGAGGAGTAAAACACTCACTCTCAGGGTGAAAGGTCGAGGTGATGCTACTATGTTGCAGAAGGTAGGAACTACCATCGATGGAGGGGATTGATAGTGTTGGCACAATTCTAGTTCAACCCAGGTTCACCTAACACACATACCAACAAACCCCAAGATATTGACCCAAAAGGGGTTATCCATTTTGGCATCACATGTGAAGAAGATGAAATCTCAACCGAAGTACCTATAGGAATTGAAAGAGCAAATTTTCCATAGCAGTGAAGGGGAACATTCCAACATTATTAAAATTTAGCATAATACTAATCCTGAACTTCAACACACTAATATATTTGGTAGTTCATAAGATCCAACACAAAATATTTAAACAACTATGACATGCAAACCTAAATTATGCAGTGTTCATGCCATTCATATATAAGATTACTTCATTAAACACATTCATTCATCATCTTATGTAGTATTAAGAAAAAAAATAACACACATCATAACATTGTTCACACACATTCAACACCATGATTTTTATGTGGAAACCCAAGACGAGGGAAAACCATAGAAGCATTATTCTTATTAATGAGTCACATCAAATAAACACTTTAAGTCTACACACACAACATGTAGACTTCTCTTCTTCATCTATTACAATGGATCTACGCACATAGTATGCAAATCATTACATCCTCCATGTGACTCTCTCATATCAAATCTCCACATATCATAACTTCGACATATACAAAAAGTTCTTCATACTAATATAAACTATATCTAATTCTTCAAAAAGTATCTAACCAGATATATTTCTAATCCAACCCCAAAATTCCTAACCCATTAGATATTTATAGGATTTTGATAGCCCTTACCATTCTCCCACTACCCATAATTATTAATGCAAGTGGACACAAAAATAGAACTGTGTAACTAACTCCATGACTTGACATCTTCAAAATGCCCATATTACTTACTTCTTAGTCACTTTGTTAGAGTTGACCAGTTTTGGTGGACCACTTTGTTGTAGCCCCATTCACACCAAAATTGTTTTCTCAAAATTATACCAAACCTGTCTAGGGCCAATAGATAGTAATGAATCCATGGCTAAGAGATAATAAATAAGGGTGGAAATCCATGAACAATGGTGGGAAGCGCAAATGAGAAAGGAATGAAGAAGAATCACACAACTAGGAAAAGATCAGATGTCGAATGGGGAAAAGAGTGAAGAAAGTCAAAACAAGCTACATCATATTATGAATTAGAGAGAGGAAATTCCTAACTCAATGTTAATAGAAATATGTATAGAAGTGTCAGACAACAAATTAAGAGGAATCTATGAAGAAGGCCCAAGTCGAAAAGAGGACTGCGAAAATTAGTCACCAACTAGTGGATTACCAGATTAATCATTTGAACCATCCATGTATGCAGTTGCAGAACATTTAGAACTATCAGGACCTATGGAAAAAGGAAGTAATATTGAAAGTGAACCCACCATTGTTTTGGAAGTAGACACCTTAAGAAACGGAAGTAACACTCCTTTGATCAACCCCTAAGCATGCTCACAAAATTTTGTAACAAAAAATCAGAATTTTGCTTTACAAGTGTCGTGGCATAGTCAGAGGGGTAGCAGTACAAATATCTTACAAACCATCTCACTAGCATGAGGAAGTAGCAATATCTCTTCATAAATTAGTGGTAAAACTATGACACAACCGGAACCCCAATGATTTGTGCTAGTAGGATTTGACTATACCAATGGTTGGGGTCCTAATAGGACTTGTTGGTTGTGGAGCCCGACCTTCTTGATTTAGATATGTTATTGTTCATCTGTGTTTGTACGTAGTTTTACTATACACTTGTCCCAATAGGGGGTATGTAGGGACATTGTCCCCCCCATGGGGGTCTGGGGGGAAACATCCCCCTGGATAGGGGGTTTTGGGAGAAGCCCCTAAAACAATTTGTTTGGGATGTTTATAGGCCAACAATTTATGGCCCCATGGTATTTTTTGACCCTTGGTATTTTCCCATGGTAATTCCCCTATAAAAGAAAAGCACTGTAATACGATTGTGTATTGTATTGTAGCACTGCAAAACTATCTCTTTGATTGTGTGAGAGAGACTATGAGAGAGTGATGAGGAAGTACAATGGGTGTGTTGCAAGTTGTATCCCTTAATTTTTATTAGATGGTATAATAATAAAAGGACTGGCAATTTCTGTGTGGACATATCCCATCTTGGGTGAACCACGTTATATTGGTGTCTCTCTTTTAATGTGTTTATGTTTTAATATTTGCATCTTGTTTATTGTTATTTTGTGATCCTGTTTATCTAACAATTGGTATCAAATTGAATGGTCTATTTGGTAGGTAAACTCCCAAGAAAGTAGGGTTCCTCTTTTGAGAGGGAGCAATGGTAGAAGAAGGAAATTTTAGGGTTGAGAAATTTAACAACCAAAACTCCCAATTATGGAAGATGCAAATGGAGGACTATCTGTACCAGAAGGATATGTTCCTACCGTTGGGCAGAAAAAAAATAGTTGATGACTATGAACGACGAACAATGGGAGGTTCTTAACTGAAAGGAACCAGGAATAATACGCATTAGAGGAAATTTGGGGTCTAAAATGGGCCTTATAAGAAAATGTTCCAACAACCAATTTTGTGAGTTGAAATCAAGAACCAGTAGAATTTCAATAAAATGAGTCAACCATAATGGTTGAATTGACATATTTGTCATAAAAGAAAACTACTTTTTTTGTTCATATTTTTGACATATCTCCCTGTGTTTTTACTCAAATTTCAGGAGGGAGAGCTCGTTGGATGTGGAATTCAATTTTGCATCCAACGAGTACCCACACTGCATACTTTTGATGGACCCTGCTACCCCAAAAATAAGAATTCCTGAAAAAATGTGATGATGATGTCATCATCACATTTTTTCAAGCATTTCTTGTTTTTAGGGTAGCGGGGTTTGTCAAAAGCATGAATTCTGGCTACTCATTGGATGTGGAATTAAATTTTTCATCCAACGAGCTCTCCTGCTCAGAATTTGAGTAAAAACATAGGGAGATATGTCGAAAATATGAACAAAAAAAGTAGTTTTTTCATTCTTCCTCCAAAATTAATAACTATTATTTTATCATTTTCCTTAGGAGGTCCATTTTAGAACTCAAATTTCCTCTAATGGCCGTGCCTAGATTTGTCGGTGGATTTTTTGATGAAATTTTCATTGATGCCAACATGGACTTGTAGTGGCCCCACAGGTTGTTATTGATTCCACCAAGTCTCACTTTCAGTGCCTTGAACCCCTTACAGAGTGGGTTTGTGCCTTGAAGCACCTTGTACCTAGTTGACAAGGTCCTTGTACACATAAGGTTGGATCTTGTATCCACCACCTTGATGAAGGTGTTGAAGCCTTTGTGGATGATGTTGAATCCCTAGATGGGTTGAAGAGGCATTAATGGCCAATTCTATGGTCATTATTTCTCTAATGGTGTCGTGGTACCCCAAGAGAAGTTCTAGCAACCCCATAGGTGATGCCATGATGGATATTGATCCTTGGAGGTATCCTGGTGTGGTTGAGGTGGTTGAAGAAGCCTATGAAGCATCTTTCTTGTTGAAGAAGCCTTGATGAAGTCCTTTTACCCACACTTAGTGGTTTTATGACCTTGCAACCCTTATTGGGTCATGGAGCTTTTATACCATGATGAAGACCTTGTATGTTCCTTGGCAGTCTATGGAACCCCTGGTATGATGAAGAAGCCCATAGAACCCTTGATCAAGACCCTGATACCCTTGTAAAGGTCATGGATCCCACTACTTGTACTTGACATGGTTATATGGCATGATGATGTGGTATTTGGTGAATTAATGAAGTCATGGAACCTTGTGAATACCTTGATGCCCATTTCTTTCACTTGATATGGTTAAGGCACCCACACACATATTGGCTTAATGATGGTCAATTTAGTGACAAACTTGAAGCCCGTGATGGAACCTTGCACATGACATGCCATTAAAATCCATAGTGTCTTGATGCAACCCTATGAAGATGTGGAGGACACATGCCCATGGATTTTAAATGATGTGGTTGACTTTGAAGGATGTTTTAAAAGAAAAATAATAAAAATACATAAGGTTGACAATTGAGGTGGTAAAAAGTTTAAAGTCAAAAATAAAATTCAAATTAATAAAAATTATTACCTTTGAAGACAAGTTGGCCAACATGATATATGTCCACTTGAATGTGTATTTAAACACATTCTCACACTCCAAAAATATTTCAAACATTTCATTTGATCATCAATTCTCTCAGTATTTTTGCAACTCTTGGAGAAAAGTGCGAAACTTTGTGGAGGAGAATTTTCTGGGCATATTCACTAAAATTGGCATAACTTTCTCATACAAAATCATAATTACAAAATTCTTGGCTCATTGGAAATATTGTTACGAGGTCTATGTGGTCACAGGATCTAGAGCTTATTTTGTTTTTTCTATGATTTACTCATCTTGTGATCTTCAAAAAGTTATGGTTCATGCTTTTGGGTTTCTCTTGTGATGGCACATGTCTCTCATGGATAAAGTTCATCTTTGATCTTAGTATGTGAGCCTCTATATTGGTATACATATTTGGATTCATTATGAATGATATGATGATGATTTTCATACTTTTATGCTATGATATGATACACTTTATGATGATAATGATGTGCATTCTATGATGTTGATGCACTCATATGCAATATAATGTACATGCATACCATAGTGTGATGATGCTCTCCTATGCACTATGATGTATAATTGATGATGATTATGCATAAATGGTGCACATTGAGATGATGATGATATATATTTGATGACGATGATGCATACCCTACGGTGATGCATGCATTATGCTCAGTGAAAGCATAACAAAATTACTTGTTCAATAATTGTGTATGACGAGGTGTACTATGATGTTTACATGAGCAGATTGACTAGCTTGACCAACATTATTAATGAGCAAAAAATAATGACCAATAGTGATGAGCAAGGTTTATGTGCAAAGATACTTGAGGAGCAGTGATGAGCAGCAACATTGAGAAGCAATGATGAGAAAATTGAACAAAGATTAATGAGCAAAATTACCATATATTGATGAGAAGTGTTGACCAGAAGAGTGATGAGTAGATAATGATGTGCAGAGCATAGTTGGGTTGTGCAACAAAGCCATATTATAGATTACAAGAAGAATCTTTCACTTGAGGATTGAACTCCTCAAACCCTTCTTATTTGGAGCTAAGAACACTAGGCTGGGTCATGTTATGAGAGTTGGTTCTCTTTCCATCAGTTGGTGCTGATTGTAATCGAGAAGATTGTTATCTTCCATGTACAATAAATAAAGATCAAAATTCCATATATTATTGTGTCTCTTTTGATGTGATTTTGTGCTTATGACTCATGATGAATTTGATTATGCAATTGATGACATGATGATTGGTATTCTCTAATTGACTAAAAGAAGGTAAAAAGTTTAAAATTTCTCACACACTGATTCACCCCCCCTCTTAGTGTGTCCATTTTGTACAACAACTTTCAATATTTTAAATGAAAAGACATGGAGGGTGTGATGAGCGCATTATCCACTAGTACAAAATGAAGAATTAATGACTAAAAAAATGATTAAATTTTGTATATAAACGACTATTTTTGAGTCAACGACTAATAGTAGCTAATTTACATTATCTTATAGCTTAACTAACTTAGTCATTAATTGGTTGACTTATTAGTCATTGAATGTCACAATTAATGACCAAATATACGACTAAATAAACTACTAGATGATAACATATTGATGACTAAGCTAAATACAAATAAATGTTAGTCACACTATAAGATACTAGAAATTAGCTACTAATAGTTGTATATATGTGAATTTAGTCATTTTTTAGTCACAAATTTATGATAAGGCACGGCGGAATCGAACCACCAACCTCCTACTATAATTACGTGGGTGCTCTACCATTGATATAGCACCCTTTAAGAAGTTGTGATTGCTTGAAAATGATGATATTCAAACAAATTTTGCATCATTCAAGCATACAAAATAATTATTATCAAGCTACTATAGATCCATAATGGCTTACCTTGTACTAGTACTTCAAGTCATTTTTGCACTTAATATATGCAGTTGAAGGACTTGAAGGACTATTACATGGTAGGCCATTATGGATCTATAGTAACTTGATAATCATTATTTTGTATGCTTGAATGATTCAAAATGAAAAAATCCTAGAAATTTATAGGAATGACAAGCATGCATCCATTGTTAAACTATCTGCCGAGGCATCTAGATTCATGCCAAGATATCTAAATTTGATTGAAAATTGATAAGTAACTTGAAGATGGTGTGGATGATGCCATGGAAAGGAGAGTTTAATTTTATATAGAAGCAAAATATGAGCAAATGGTGTCCCAAAATGATCTTCCTCCAATGTGGGCCAAGGATGCACCATCCGTTGTAAAATGAACACATGTACATGTTTCTCTCAGGTTCCATGAACATCTTACACAACCTTCAGATAGTTTCAATGAGAATTGGATGTGCATCTTAACTTCAAAGGACCAGAACTTGAACTAGTAGATTTGGAATATTTAAAATCTATGTACAAAAATTCTCCACATCTAATTAACCAATACATCATTTACTTATTGCATGATATTATAATGGATGGGCATATTGTTAGACAACATTTGGAGTTTTTATAAGATTTGGATGTTCATTCCTAGGATGTATATTCCCATCCTAGGAAAAATTAAACTCTAAATTATTTTTAAAAATTTAGATAGAAATTTTGGAATCAACAAGATAGGATCCCTTTTAATTTTCTTTAGTCTCCAATGGAGCAAATCATCACCCAAAATGTATATAGAATAGTAAAAATAAATACTACTAATTTCATTTCACATCAAGAAGAATGGGCATTAACTCTAAGTTCTCTTAGCCACTAGATAAATGGAAATGAAATGAGATGAAATATTAGAAACAATACCTTTGAGTTTACTTGCTGACAAGAAGTATGAATACTTATGTGATCATTTTATTTATAGGTGACTTAAAAAAAACATGCAATCAAGGAAAGAAACCATGTTAATATTGATATACAAATAAAATAAAATAAAAGTTAAATATAGACTATGCCAATCCCACTCTTATTTATACCTCAAAAGAGAACTAGCGAATCTCGCACAATTGTTCAAATTTGTCCAAAATTCCCACTTGGAATGCCATTGTTTAGACAAAACAAAAAGAAATTGAAAACATGAAAGTAGTAATTTACTCTACTTATATATTGGATGCAGAGTCCCATGGTTGTACAACAGAATTAGTTAAGAACATGCAATACAATTATAAATGGACAAAAAGAAGAAAACAATGTGGTTTAGACCTTCCTTTATATACTCAGATATATATTATGATTAGACTTTGTCTCTTAGGAGACAAGTCACTAACAAAACAATGGACATACTTGAGAGAGAGAGAGAGAGAGTTGTAGGGAAGAGTGAGACAAATACAAACCTAAAGGTATTAATCAAAATAATCTAGAAATGAGGATGAACTTTCAATCCCATTTTTGCAATAAATGACATTCTTTTAGGACACTCATACATCAAGAAAATAGAATCTCCTTTCAAATGTGCAGAGGAATCCTTAACCCACATTCTATCACGCCCATCATACCGCGGCACACTTCCATACATAGTAGAAACCCCAAGGAGGATAAAAGGGTGCAAAAGAAACATCTATAAAGTCTAAACAGGCTGGGCATTCTACATCAAGCTGAAAAACCTCACCAATACATGCATGAGTGACATAAGCATAGTGGTGAGATACCTTATGACAGATATCCAAGTGGTCAATTATTTTTCATTGGTATGAATATTGAAGAGAATTTGTTAGTGCACATTGCACTAAATGGTTTTTTTGCATCCTAGGGATATTTAGAAAGGTGTATATTCCCATGACCATATTCCAAACCTAATACTTTTGATATCCTTTTTCATACCAAAAAAATTATTTCAATTGACATAATGAATTACCTATTCAAAACTAGAGGTTAACATGGTTTGCAATCCCATAAAGAAATTCACACCCTAAATATAAGAAACAAATATAAATATGGTGACAATGATGAGTCATTTTCCTCTCTGTAAAAGTAGGTTTGATTATAGGAGAAATCCTAGAGACCATATAAGGATATGGTTTCAAATTGCAATAGTGGCTCAAGATATTTGGCCATTATTTGGATACAAGATAACATAATTAGCTATTTTATATTCAATTGTTTGAAATTTAGTTGTTGTTGTTGGTTTTAGTTGTGTACTTTGATTCACAAATCCAATACCTACATCATGTGGTATCAAAGTAGATAAAACCCCGAGTTGTGAAGAATCTTGAGTTTGGAAGACAATTCCAGTGGAAGTGTTGAGGTTGGGTATAATTGTTAGAGAAAGAGTG
The DNA here is from genome assembly GCA_001517045.1 of Pseudotsuga menziesii. NCBI lineage: Eukaryota > Viridiplantae > Streptophyta > Pinopsida > Pinales > Pinaceae > Pseudotsuga > Pseudotsuga menziesii. The sequence goes on from LPNX011052700.1 coordinate 141,144, forward strand.
TGTGGATTCTGAATGAGTTCCTAAGAGAGAAAAAGGTAGTTCGAGTTCACTTAAACACTCAAGGGCACTGAATATTTTGACTTGGTAGAAAACCATGATAACAATTAGTGGTTTAACTTTCCACAAAATATGGACATTATTTCACCCTCATACAGTAGTAAAGTGGTAGTTTTTAGCATGTCCATGGGTAAAGACAACATCAAAATTGCAAAGAAGCAGTTATGTGGGTGAAAGAAACAACTACTCTCCAATTCTCGCCCAATTTGTGGATGAAAAGGGAATAAAAAAACCTCACATGTAAGTTATGGACCTTATTATTTATGTAACAAGTCTCGTTGCATGGCATATGTGAACCATTCAAGGATGAATGTTGTATGTAGATTAGGATCAAAGGAAGGATGTTTCCATACAAGGGGTCAAAACCTATCCTCCACAATGGATCTATCCACTAGAAAAGGTTGAAAAACCCTCAAATAGAGGAAAAACCATCATGAATCCAAATCATTGAATGATTCCTTAAAGAAGTCCTAACATTCTCTCTAATTGTGAATGGTACTTTGCATAGAAAGCTGGAGGTAAATGGTATCCTAATTGCTTGGAAATTCGCTACAAGAGAGTTTGGAAAACAAGGTTCTTCCCCATTATTCCTAGACTACAATGGATGTGATAGTTGAGACTTGTTGTAGATTAATTATGAGGGCTGATAAGCTGGGCACAACACCTAATATGGAATGTACTATGTTTCACAACAAATCTTGAATTCATTCTCAAGTCTGCTATAGGAATAGTGCTGAGAATAAAGCTGGAAAATGTGCTTTCAGATTTGGACTTGTGCACTATCATAAATGTTCTTCCAAAACAATATATATAGATTCTATAGCACTCTGTTTGAAGGCTGCAGATTGATTTGAGTGAATATATCTTATTTTAAGGTGCAAATTATTCACATAGGTGACTGGGAAAAACCACCTCGAATTCATCATTATTATGGTCGCAAGTTGTACTTCGCGTCATCCTTAGGGTTTCCATTACAGGTACCCAGGATATGGATGGGATTACTTACCTCCAATGTATGCATTTTCTAGATTTTGAAACCAAAAGATACAAAATCATGTGTGAGAAACAATGTTGTTGTAACAATGCAAATTCTCTTTTAGGTTGTAGCATTCTTCTTGTTGAAAACATCCTCCAAAGATTATTGTTGACTGTATTTACTCTATTGTTGTCCCAAGAATAAAAGATGTTGAAATTTACCCCTATTTTCTTGTTGTTTCTATACATAGTCTCTGCAGGTTACATTTCTTTCTAACAACTCTAGAATAACGAACACATCTCTAAAACATGTACTATTACTTAGCCAAGGTGAACCAACGCTTCTGTAAAACATGTACTAGTAATCACATATCATAAGGTGAGACATCAAAATTAAAAATCTTATTAATATTACTTAGATTATATGTGAAACATGCTTGTATAGGAAATGGAATAGCTTATACTATTGGTTATGGGTTTACCGTGGTTAAACATTGAACAACTTATTATTAGATCAAATCCACCAGACACTGAAGTATCAAGACTTAACAATGTTGACATACTACAAAAACACAGAAGGAACTTACTCTTTTTAAAGAGTATGATCTCCTCATAAAGGCTTATGTTGAGGAAAAATGTTGGATGATGCCATGAAAAGGAGAATTTCAGTTTATATAGAAGCAAAGGAGGATAAAATGGTGTCCCAAACTCATCTTCCCCCAATGAGGGCCAAGCCACCATCACCTGTGAAATGAACACATGTGCATGTTTCTCTCGTTTTCCATGAACATCTTACACAACCTTTAGATAATTTCAATCAGATTTGGATGTCCTTCTTAAATTCAAAGGACCAAAACTTGAACTAGTAGATTTCACATTTCACATCAAGAAGAATGGGAATTAGCTCTAGGTACTCTTAGCCACTAGATAAATGGAAATGAAATGAGATGAAATATAAGTAACAATACCTGTCTATTAGATGCACAGTACCATAGATGTACAACATAATTAGTCAAGAACATGCAGTAAAATTATAAATGGACAAAAAGAAGAAAACAATGTGGTTTAGACCTTCCTTTATATACTCAGACAAATCACAAATCACTAACTAAAAAATCACTAACTAAAAAATGGACTTGAGAGCAAGAGAGATAGGTAGTTGTAGGGAAGAGTGTTGATGTAAGTGTAACTTTGGAATGTATTCACTTGTATTTCTTATGTATTGTACCCCGATGTTTATTTTGGGAAGTGTTTGTAATGTAATTGAGTCATGTCATGCCCCGATGCTCCAATCGAGAGTTTCTATAATGCAAACAAGTCATGTCAAGTCAATGTGGGTAACCCTCCTATTGTTCAAGGGTTAAAGTCCTTGCAGTTTTGGGGCCCTAGGGTTGTTAGAATCACCTAGTGAAGTCAGCCCTAGTGAGTCACTGTCAAGTCGGGAATTAGTATAAATAGAGAGTGAGCCGCTCTATTTAACACACACTCACTCACACTCAGTTGTAGCTCATAGCTGAGGGAGAAGAAGTTGCTGGGGCTAGAAAGAAAGAGGCTACTACTGTCAAGAGATCATCTTACTATTTTGGGTTTTACTTTTGGTGCTGATTCTATCTCTGAGGAAGTTGTGAGGTTTTATCCATTTATGGTTTCCCCGAGGAAAAACACTATGTTCATTGTCTCTTGTGTTTGATTGCTATGCTTGTTATTCTCTTAGTTAAAGATCCTAATATAATGCTAGCTTAATGTTAAAAATCTAACATGGTATTAGAGCTAACCTGAGAAGAAGACACTATGCAGCTGCAGGAACTAGGGCTTCCCACTTTTTGGATCTCTCTCCACATATTTTCAGCAAAGGAAGGTTGGGATGACTCTCCTCCCTAGGGTGCATCTTTCTGTCGAAGCAGAATCTGATTCTGAGCTTTTTCAGTTTTGGACCCAACACTACTGCCAAAAATTAGGGATTTCCACAGAAGTGGAATTTTTGAGTGAGCCTAGGCCTGGATTGATATCCTCCTCAAAATTGAAGTTTTGAGATCAAGATTAAAGCATTTGGTTGGACAGAGCTTTGGAAAAGTCAAACCCTAATATGCTCCTGAATCAGCACTGTAGAAATTCAGCTCCAAATCCAGATCCGACATCTTGACCTAGTAAGATCTAAATCTTTTGTATTTCCATTTGAGGTTCTCAGTTAAGATGTCTCATCATACCAAGCCTGATGAAAAGCTTGAGGGAGCTGATAACTTCTGAGCTTGGAAGTATAGGATCTCCCTGGTACTGAAATAAAATGAGTTGGATTCCTACATTAATGAGGAGGTTCCAGTTCCAGAGGAAGATGAGGCTAAGGCCTTACATAAGAAGAAGTTGGTTATGGCAAAGAGGAGTATTGCTGATTCAATCAAGGATCACCTCATACCACAGGTGTCCTCCCTCAAGACACCTAAAGCTATATTTGATGCCCTAACCAAACTGTTTGAAGGGAAGAACATAAACCAGAAGATGACTCTAAGGAACTAGTTGAAGAATGTAAAGATCCAAAATGAGGAGACCATCCAGTCATTCTTCACAAGGGTCTCCCAGATGAAAGAACAATTTGAAGCAGTAGATGAAGAAGTGGAGAATGCAGAAATTGTGATGACAACCTTGAATGGTCTCCCTAGGTCATGTGATTCTTTCATCCAAGGAATCTGTGCTAGGAAGAAGCTAATTAAGTTCAATAGACTGTGGGAAGAATGTTCACAAGACGAAGACGAATAGAAGCTCGAGAAGAAAAGATAGGAAGTGAAGATCAAGCTCTCACAGTACACTCCAAGAAAGGCAGAAGGGAAAATCATCGTCACCAAGGTAAGCATTCTGAGCCAGAAAAATAATTTTGTAATAAGAGATCCATCCAAACTCAGATGTTATACATGTGATGAAAGAGGACACTTTTCAAGAAGTTGTCCCATGAATAAGAGTGGATCCAAGAAGAAGAAGAACTCCAAAAGAAGACATCATGCTCACACTACTGAGGATGACGATCCTCCCAGGAAGAAAGTAAAACAAGAAAGTGAAGACTCTTCAAGTGATGAAGAATATGTTCTGATCTCCGCTCTCACAGGAACTATCACTCATGGAAGCAAAGATTGGCTTATTGACAATGGGGTTTCCAAACACATGACATGATTCAAGGAATCTTTTGAGAAACTATCCAAACATAATTCATCCCATAAGGTGAAACTTGGGGATGACTACCAATATCCCATAAAAGGTAGTGGTGAATCTTCCTACAAGATATACTCTAGAAAGTATATGAAAATGAAGGATGTCTTGTTTGTACCAGGACTAAATAATAATATTCTCTCCATATTGGCACTGGATGCAAAAGGCATGAGGGTTGCATTTGTAGATGGCCAAGTCCTCATGTGGCCAAGGGGAAAGACTATTGACGATGCAATAGTAATTGGAGAACAAGAAGGAGGATTATACAAATTGAAGGGCCATCTAGAACAAGCTTTGGTCCATGACACAGTAGAGCCAAATGAACTTTGGCATAGAAGGCTTGTACATGTGCACTATAGAGCACTACCACTTGCAAGCAAAGCTGTTGAATTTCTTCCAAAAATTCAAGAAAAACATGAAGGATTCTGCAAAGGATGTTCAAAAGGAAAGAACACAAAGAAGACATTTCCAAGTAGCGAAAGCAAAGCAAAAGGAATCTTGGAAATCATTCACTCTGATTTATGCGGTCCAATGTCATCCAGTTCTTTAAGTGGGTATGTATACTATGTTTCTTTTATTGATGATTATTCTAGGAAGACATGGATATATTTTATAAAGATGAAGTTTTCAGCAAGTTCAAGGAATTCAAAGCCTTGATCGAGAACCACACAGAAAATAAGATCAAGGCCTTTCAATAAAATAATGGTGGAGAATTCACATCAAATTAATTCAAAGAGTTATGCAAAGATTTAGGGATTAAGAGGGAGTTATTCACTCCATATAATCCACAACAGAATGGGGTTGTAGATAGGAAGAATAGAACTATCATGGAAGTTGCAAGAGAAATTCTTCATGATCAAGATCTTACCATGCATATATGGGAAGAAGCTGCCAGAACAACGGTGTATGTATAGAACCGTACTCCACATAGAGTACTCGAGAACAAGACACCTGAAGAAGTCTTTTCCAGCAAGAAACCAGAAGTCAGCCATCTCAGAATATTCAACTGTCCAGTGTACATACACATTCCAAAAGAAAAGAGGACAAAGTTAGATCCTTCAGGAAATAAGGGTATATTTGTGGGATACTCTGAAAGCTTGAAGGCTTACAGAATATACTTCCCAGGATTCAAGAATATCGACATCAGTAGGGATGTAACATTTGATGAAGATTTAGCTTACAACAAATCCAGAAAGAGACCCGCTAAAGATCCTGAAGAATCAGAAGCACCTAGAATTCATGACACAACCATGAGTGAAGAAACTCAAGAAGAAGATAGAGAATTTGAAGAACCTCAAGAACCTGCAGATCCACCTTAGAAGAAAAATATTCACAAGAGGAAACCTGCTTGGGTACAAGAAGCTATCCAAGGTGTGGAAAGATATGGGGCTCCAGAAGAGAATCAAAGAGAAAGAAAGAGGACTAGGTCATGCTCTGGGTATGTAGGTTTATTGTGTGACTTTATCGATAAAGAACCTTCCAACTATGAAGAAGCGGCAGAACGGAAAGAATGGAAGGATGCTATGATCAAAGAGTATCAATCAATCATGAAGAATGATGTTTGGGATGTTGTCCCAAGACCAGAAGGGAAGTCTGTTGTAACTTCCAAATGGATCTACAAGATCAATAATGCTGCAGATGGTAGCATAGAGAAATATAAAGCAAGATTCGTGGCTCGTGGCTTCTCACAGAAAGAAGGAATAGATTATGAAGAAACCTTTGCACCTGTAGCCAAATACACTTCCATCAGATCATTACTTGCTTTGGCTGCAGTGATGAAATGGAAGATACACCAAATGGATGTCAAGACTGCTTTCTTGAATGGTGTAGTGAAAGAGGAAGTGTATGTGGAGAAGCCACTCGGTTTCGAGACAGATGACATGGAGTCTCATGTGTGTAGATTGAAGAAAGCCCTGTACAGTTTGAAACAGGCACCTAGGACATGGTACGATAGAATTGATGGATTTCCATCCAGTTTGAGCTTTTCCAAAAGTAAAGTAGATTCCAACCTTTACTATAAGGTTGAAGATGGAAACCCAGTGATACTACTACTATATGTAGATCATCTGTTTGTAACAGTTATGGATGGGTTGATTGCTGATACAAAGAGGAATCTTGCTGCTGAGTTCGAAATGAAGGACTTGGGTATGATGCACTATTTTCTAGGCATGGAGGTGTGGCAAAATGCAGATGGAATCTCCCTCGGACAAGGGAAGTATGCAGTAGAGATCTTGAAGAGGTTCAGGATGATGGCCTGCAAGGCCATGACCACAACTATGGCATAGAACTTGAAGCTATTGAGTGATGCTTCATCAGAAGCGGTTGATGCTATGATGTATCATCAGATGATTGGGTCCTTGATGTACCTGATGAATACATGACCAGATATTTTCTTTGGTGTGAACACCTTGAGCTAGTTCCTGTCAGATCCAAGACATGTTCACTTGATTGCTGCAAAGCATATTCTGAGGTCTCTGAGGGGTACAGTTGATTATGGGCTCAAGCATGATGTGAATCAGAAGATTAACCTGGAGGGTTATGTTGATTCATATTGGGCAGGAAGTGCCATCGATAGGAAGAGCACTTCAGGGTGTTTCTTCAGTATGGGATCAGGTGTGATCTCTTGGTTTAGCAGGAAGCAATCCTGTGTGGCATTGAGTACACTTGAAGCAGAGTATGTTGCAGCTTGTTCAGCTAGTTGTGAGGCAGTATGTATGAGGAAGCTACTGTTTTATTTATTTGATCTCCAGTTTTATGCTACTTGTATATATTGCGACAAACATAGTTGTGTGAAGTTGCCGGAGAACCCGGTGTTCCATGACAATTCGAAGCATATCGAGATCAAGTATCACTATATCAGGGATATGGTGCAGAGAGGAGCAGTGAAGCTCTAGTATGTTGTGATGGATGAACAGATAGTTGATGTGTTGACAAAGCCATTGTAGCTAGAGTGAAGTTTGAGTACTTTAGGGAGAAGCTTGGTGTTCTCCAGATCAAGGTTCCCTCCAAAGGGAAGTGATGAGTCCATGATCCATTCTGACATGGTGAGAGGATTGGTTCCTTCCATGGTTAGAGGTAAGGGCTAATCCATTCTATCATGGTGAGAGGATTGGTTCCTTCCATGTCAGATGTGAGTGCTGAGCCATTCTGATGTGACTGTAGGATTGGTTCCTACATGATAAGACATAAGCGCTGAATTCCATTCTTGGAATGGAGGCACCTAGTCAGTTACAAGGAAAGCTCAATGTGGGACTGAGGGCCATTCTGATGTGACTGTAGGATTGGTTCCTACATGATCAGATGTGAGTGCAGAGCCTTTCTAACATTGGTTTTCAGATGTAAGTGCAAAGCCCTTTCAGCATGGAGGATTGGTTCCTCGCATGGTCGAATATAAGTGCTGAGCCTTTTTGACATTGGTAGTCAGATATGAGTGCTGAGCCTTTCTGACATTGGTTGTCAGAAGTAAGTGCAGAGCCTTTCAGCATGGAGGATTGGTTCCTTGCATGGTCGAATGTAAGTGTTGAGCCTTTCTGACATTGGTTGTCAGATGTGAGTGTTGGGCCTTTCTGACAGGGTTGTGGGATGTGTTCCCACATGGTCAGATGTAAGTGCTGGGCATGCCTTTCTGATATGATTATAGGATTGGTTCCTACATGATTAGATATAAGTGCTGGGCAGGCCATTCTAACTTAGGGTCAGATATAAGTGTTGGAAGAAGACCTACATGGAGGCTAGGCCTACAACTAGCATGAAAAAGGGTTGGCTCTGTAGAACTTCCTGTGATGAGAAGAATCAAGAGATAACACCTGTAATGATGATCCAGTAGAGATGTTCTAGAACCAGAGATGATCTAGATTGAGTGATGATCCAGATCTAGATGAAGATGACTTGAAGATGAATATGACTTGAAGATGATGAGGACTCGATGATGATCCAGATGATACATAGAAGAAGACTTGTGCTGATAAATTATGTCGAGAGAATACCTTCCTAGTTAGGAGGGAGTGTTGATGTAATTGTAACTTCGAAATGTATTCACTTGTATTTCTTATGTATTGTACCCTGATGTTTATTTCGGGAAGTGTTTGTAATGTAATTGAGTCATGTCATGCCCCAATGTTTTTATCGGGAGTTTCTATAATGTAAACAAGTCATGTCAAGTCAATGTGGGTGACCCTCCTATTGTTCAAGGGTTAAAGTCCCCGCAGTTCTGGGGCCCTAGGGTTGTTAGACTCACCTAGTGAAGTTGGCCATAATGAGTGATTGTCAAGTCAAGAATTAGTATAAATAGAGAGTGAGTCTCTCTATTTAACACACACTCACTCACAGTCTGTTGTAGTGCATAGCTGAGGGAGAAGAAATTTCTGGGGCTAGAAAGAAAGAGTCTATTGTTGTCAAGAGATGATCTTACTATTTTGGGTTTTACTTTTGGTGCTGATTCTATCTCTGAGGAAGTTGAGGGGTTTTCTCCATTTATGGTTTCCCCGAGGAAAAACATTGTGTTCATTGTCTCTTGTGTTTGATTGTTGTGCTTTTTATTCTCTCAGTAAAAGATCCTAATATAATGGTAGATTTATGTTAAAAATCTAACAAAGAGTGAGACAAACACATACCTCAAGGTATTAATCAAAGCATTTTAGAAATGAGGATGAAATTTCAATCCCATTGCTGCAGTAAATGACATTATTTTAGGACAGTCATACATGAAGAAAATAGAAGCTCAGTTCAAATGTGCGGAGGAAGCCTTAATCCACACTCTAACATGCCCATAAAACTGTGACACACTTCCATATGATAGTAGCAGCCTCAAAGAGGTTGAAAAGGAGAAAAAGAAACCTCTATAAAGTATAAACAAGTTCGACATACTGCAATAGGATGAATAAGAACCGCAATAGCCCTAGTAAAGGTCATGGTAGTCACCAACAAAAACACAGTCATAGACAAGACCTTAAAAAAGTTATCATCCCACAGATTCATTCAAGGATTCCCAAGGAACAGTGATGGTTCAGTCTAACAGACTCAACAAAGGTCACAACCAGCATAGCAGCCCAAAAAAGTTCACGTTTTAGTCCAAACATCTAACACAAGTCACGACTCTGTCCAAACAACCCACAAAGGTCATGGTCCTGTCTAAAAAACCAAAAAACGATCATGGTTTTGTCCTAGCATAGGTCATTGTTCAGTCCAAGGTAGCCCACAGGTCACAACTCATTCCAAGGAATCCCACAAGGTCACATATCAATACTAGAAACCTCAAAGGTGGTCGCAGTTCAACATAACAGGCTTAGTAAAGAACATGGACTGCACTAGTAGGATGCCACCATGATCCAACACATTATAATAATAATAAAAATAAAAGACATATATGAAAATAAAAATTCTAAAACAAAAAACTATATGAAATGCAGCTCTCGACCCACCTTTGTTTGACGACATTCATGGTTGATTTTCCTGAACTCATGGATGTTTCATCCTCCAATTCCATTGATGCCTACTCAAGCATCTTGTTGGATACAAATAACAAGTCCAAGCATACCATTGGTGGAAAATAACCAGTCCAAGAAGACCATTAGCACCAAATATTTTGCGTTGACTGGTGGTGAGGAGGTTTTGGTGGGTTCTAAGGGGCAAGTAGTTGTGAATTGGGACTAAAGGCAATTTTTGGGCATTTAATAGGCCACCATGGATACCCGTTGAAGAAATTTTGATTCTGATTCACAATTGTTGGGGGTTTGTAATTTTGTTATTTAATTTCCAGTGATGCCATGGATAAAAGAGCATTGGAGAGAACCTAGAGTCTCTTGAAGAGGAAGGCTACACATTCTGCAGCTCTAGAGTCAAAATGATATTCTTCCATCAAAAAATCGTAGGTAAATTTCTTGGTTTACTATGAAATTTTATCTTTTCATGTTAATATTGGTTATAATTCTAAAGCATAGGTAGGTCGGTTAATGTAGGTAGGTATGTTTTTTTGAAAACCTAGTAAGCATTCATGAAATAAGTGGTATAGGGAGACTAGGTGTAGTTCTTAAGGTAGGTAGGTAGGTTTTTTTTTAAACACTGAAGTGAAGGTAGTGTAATACCATTCCATCCTTGAACAAGTTAACAAATGTGAATGGCAAGTCATCATGACAAAAGGGTCAAGGTACCACACTAGGAGAGGGAGGCACTAGTATAAGGACCAATAAGGTTCAACACAAGATCAAAGGTCAACAATACTGGTCATAACAAAGTGGGAAGATAACCATTTCACCCAAAATACCAAGATGTACCATCAAGGTACATAAATAACCCTTTTACCCACAATACCAAGATGTACAATCAAGGTGGGGAAAAAACCCTTTTACCCAAAGGACCAAGTGTCAAACTTTTATCTTCTCGCTCAAGGTATATAGTCCATAGTTGTTCCATACAATAACAATAAGTTTGATCTTCACCGTATAAGGAAGGTCCAAACCATGAAACACTTCTAGTGATTGCAATAAAGCATAACATAACTTTCATTTCTTTCAACTTAACACTCCCAATGGTCCCTGTGTCAAAGTCGAAGAATCCAAGGATAATAAATAGCAATAGTGGTAATAAATTAATGAACAAGTTAAAGTAGAATACATAAAGGAGAAAACAATGTGGTAACGTATATAACATAATTTTCATTTATTTCAACTTAACACTCCCAAAGGTCTTGGTGTTAATGTTGAAGCATCCAAGGACAATAAATAATAGTAGTAGTAATAAATTAATGAACAAGTTAAACTAGCATACATAAAGGAGAAAACAATGTGGTAACATATATAACATAATTTTCATAACTAGCATACGTAAAATAGAAAACAATATGGTAACATATATAACATAATTTTAATGTATTTCAACATAACACTCCCAAAGGTCCCTGTATTAATATTGAAGCATCCAAGGACAATAAATAACAACAATAGTAATAAATTAACGAACAAGTTAAACTAGCATATGTAAAGGAGAAACAAAAGTGGTAACATATATAACATAATTTTCATTTCTTTCAAATTAACACTCCCAAAGGTCCCTGTGTTAAAGTTGAAGCATCCAAGGACAATAAATAACACCAATAGTAATAAACTAATGAACACGTTAAACTAGCATATGTAAAGGAGAAAACAATGTGATTTAGACGTTTCAATACCTTCATAAATCCAACCAAGACATCATACCTGACATAAGGTTTGATTCTTGTTGTATGATACAATCAATGAAAAAGATACCTTGGACCTTATAGTATTTAAAACTTTCATCATCTATAACATTCTACAACGTATTAGTAACAATTCAACTATTCTACAATATTTTCAAAAAAATGATTTTATGTATTTGATAATGCTATAAATGCATTTAATATAGAAATAAACCTAGGCATGGAAAACCCATTTATCCACTTGTAACTCATTTGTACTTTTCAAAACTAACTACACCAACATTAAAAAAGACTATTTTTGATCATCTATCAACAACTAGAGTTGCAATAGACACATGTAAATGAATCAACTACAACTTTAGATAATTTACAACAACATATAACAAGAATCAAGTACCCTACCTAGTCCACTAGAAGAAAAAATATAAACATGTCACTCACAAGAGCAGGAAATGCACCAATTCCTTGAATAAATGTCCGCATGAACAACAAAAGAAGTGGTGTCTATTCAACCTGCTCAAATAGAAAATACTTGGAAGAATTTTATTCCTACACATGCAATACAATTATAAATGGACAAAACGAAAAAAACACAGTTGAATATAATGGTGATTCATGTATGACTGAATGGGTTAAGTCCTCCATATTCAATTGGTCCTTTGGTGAACACAACCCTTTTCTTAAATCATGTAGAACATGCATCTATAACCTGTTAGTAAGTACACAGATTTGGGTTTGGAGCAAAAAAATTAAAAATTTGGTACTTCAATGCATAAATTTCTAAAATAATACTAGAAACAAAAATAATACAACTATGACAATGCAAGATAAAGTAAAAAAATAATTTTCATTTATTTCAACTTAGCACTTCCAAAGGTACCTGTGTTAAAGTTCAAGCATCCAAGGACAATAAATAACAACACTAGTAATAAATTAATAAACAAGTTAAACTATCATACATACAGGAGAAACCAATGTGGTTTAGACGTCCTTCCTTTATATACTCAACTATATATTATGATTAGACTTTGTCTCTTAGGAGACAAGTCACTAACCAAACAATGGACATACTTGAAAGAGAGACATATATAGGTAGATGTAGGGTAGACGGAGACAAATACAGACCTCAAGGTATTCATTACAATAGTCTAGAAATGAGGATGAACTTTCAATCCCATTACTGCAATAAATGATAGTTTTTTAGGATATTCATACATCAAGCAAATAGAATCTCCTTTAAAATGTGCATAGGAATCCTTAACCCATAGTCTAACATGCTCATCATACTGCAGAAGACTTCCATACGTAATAGCATCCTCAAGGAGGCTAAAAATGAGCACATAACAATAAAGTTAAGTCATCATGACAAAAGGGTTAACGTACCACACTAGGAGAGGGAGGCACTAGCATAAGGACCAACAAGGTTAAACACAAGGTCAAAGGTCAACAAGAGTGGTCATATCAAAGTGGGAAAACAAGCCTTTCACCCACAACCCCAAGGTGTACAATGAAGGTGGGGAAACAACCCGTTTACCCACAAGAGCAAGGGTTAAACTTTTATCTTCTCTCTCAAGGTATATAGTCCATAGGTGTTTTGTCCAATAATTATAAGTTTTATCATCATCTTATAAGGAAGACCCAAACTATGAAATTGTTCTAGTGACTCCAATACAACATATATAACATAAATTTCATTTCTTTCAACTTAACACACCCAAAGGTCCATGTGTTAAAGTTGAAGCATCCAAGGACAATAAATAATTACAACAGTAGTAATAAATTAATGAACAAGTTAAACTAGCATACGTAAAGGATGAAAAAAATGTGATAACATATATAACATAATTTTCATTTCTTTCAACTTAACACTCCCAAAGGTCCTTGTGTTAAAGTTGAAGCATCCAAGGACAATAAATAACATCAATAGTAATAAATTAATCAACAAGTTAAACTAGCATATGTAAAGGAGAAAACAGTGTGGTAACATATATAACATAATTTTCATTTCTTTCAACTTAACACTCCCAAAGGTCCTCATGTTAATGTTGAAGCATCCAAGGACAATAAATAATAGTTGCAGTCATAAATTAATGAGCAACTTAAACTAGCATACATAAAGGAGAAAACAATGTGGTAACATATATACATAATTTTCATTTCTTTCAACTTAACACTCCCAAAGGTCCCTGAGTGAATGTTGAAGCATCCAAGGACAATAAATAACAGCAGTAGTAATAAATTAACGAATAAGTTAAACTAGCATACGTAAAGGAGAAAACAATGTGGTAACATATATAACATAATTTTCATTTCTTTAAACTTAACACTCCCAAAATTCCTTGTGTTAATGTTGAAGCATCCAAAGACAATACATAACAACAGTAGTAATAAAATAACAAACAAGATAAACTAACATACTTAAAGGAGAAAATGATGTGGTAACATTTATAACATAATTTTCATTTCTTTCAAATTAACACTCCCATATGTCCCTGTGTTAAAGTTGAAGCATCCAAGGACAATAAATAACAACAGTAGTAATAAATTAATGAGCAAGTTAAAATAGCATACGTAAAGGAGAAATAATTGTTGTAACATATATAACATAATTTTCATTTCTTTCAGCTTAACACTCCCAAAGGTCCTTGTGTTAAAGTTCAAGCATCCAAGGACAATAAATAAAGGTAGCTGTAATAAATTAATTAACAAGTTAAACTAGCATACGTAAAGAAGAAAGCAATGTGGTTTAGACCTTCCTTTATATTCTCATATATATATTACGATTAAAGTTTGTCTCTTAGGAGACAAGTCACTAACAAAACAATGGACAAACCTGAGAGAGAGAGAGAGATAGGTAGTTGTAGGGAAGAGTTGGACAAATACCGACTGCAAGGTATTAATAAAAAAATTCTAGAAATGAGGATGAAATTTCAATCCCATTGCTGAAATAAATGACAGTCTTTTAGAATAGTCATACATCAAGCAAATAGAAGTCTAACATCACCAAATAACCTGCTTAAAATGCATATAATTTTTTTTTTCAAGTATAGTTTCTTTCACAAGGAATTTGGTTATAGTCCTTCATAATAAACCATCCTTAAGCTAAAAAGGTAAACATCATTAATTTCAAAACATGGACCTGGAGTCATTCCCTACGTTTAAACAAGAATGTAGCAGCTATCCTACATAGGAGTCCACTTTCCGCATTCCATAATAAATGGTCACTTCACCTCTTAACCTCTTCCTCCGCTTTGCGCCGTGTGGGATGCAGATCATTGAAATCCTATCCATTTTCCACTTCACCTTTTCCTTTCGCTCTCTGTGTTTCCACTATGCAGAACGCAGAACATAGAAATTTGACCTTCTTGTGACTTAACACTAGTCTTTCCACCTTCCGCATTTCCGCTCTATGGAATGCAGAACACGGAAACCCTGCCATACTCATGGCTTAACACTTTTCTTTTCGCTTTCCTCATTTCTGCTATAAGGAATGCGAAACATGAAAACCCCGTCATTCACATGGCTTAACACTTGTCTTTCCGCTTTCTGCATTTCCACTATGCGAAATGCGGAACACGGAAACCATGCAAATCACGTGGATTTAAAATTGCCTTTCCACTTTCTGCATTTTCGCTATGTGAAATGCAGAACAGAGAAATCCCCGCCATTCGCTTGGGTTAACACTTGTCTTTCCACTTTCCACATTTCCACTATGTGAAATGTGGAGCATGAAAATCCCCCCCATTTGCTTGGATTAACACTTGTCTCTCCGCTTTCCGCATTTCCTCTATGTGGAACACATAAATCCCCACCATTCGCTTGGCTTAACACCCATCTTTCTTGTTTTCACATTTCCTCTATGTGGAACGCAAAACATGGAAACCCTGCCATTCGCATGGCTTAACACTTATATGATTTAACCACTTGGCTTTCTACTTTCACACTCCGCGGTGCGGGATGCGGAAGCCTCAATATTCATACAACTTAAACATTTGGATTTCCACTTGCACCCTCTACTGTGTGGGATGCAGAAAGAGGAACCCTTAACCTTTTGGTACTTATCCAATAGGTTTTCCTCTTCTCTCTTTCCGTAGTGCAGTTCGCGGGTGTAGAAAAACCTGTAAGCTTAAAACCTTACAAACTTACACTTGTTTGGCGATGTTTTCCTTAAATCAAATCATGGCTTCTATAACCTCAGAAGCCCTACATTTAGAATGCAATCGCAACTTTCAACCAAACAACATCATCCCTTTCTTGAAAACCAAATCACATAAAAGTTATAGTGAGATAAAAACAAAGTAGGTGCATTCCACCTCCAGGGATCTATGCATCCAAGGAAGTCATAGCCACTTCAAATAGGAGTATTTTTCTTTGGGAATAATAAATCCTAAATGAAAAAATATCAAATAGAGTAGGCGTGTCAGGTCATGAGTAATCTATAAAACCAAGGAAAATATAGTCACTCCACAAAGGGCATGAGAATTCACTAGTTCATGAGCAACACTCCTATGAACAGACTTGAAGCCATTATTTCCCACCTTTCAACAGGATAACACCCAATCATACACACCGATATGCCCGAGCTCCTTACTTGAAGGGAATCATAAAGGTATCTCTGTACAGAGAAACAATACACCATTGGGTTACCAAGTTACCCGAGGTAAGGCATAATCAATCAAAACAACGTACGAGTACCCTAGCTCATAAGAAGCATTCCCACTAATTAAAGTCGTTATTCATTATTTCATTTCTATGGGAAAACATAAATTTACACATAAACACCATATTGTGGATTCAATAGAATGACAGGAAAAAAAACCAGTAATCCAAGAGAACACGTTACCATCATTCAAACATAGTATGAAAACACGCCAGCGTACAATCAACATTTTCATCACTACATTAAATATGGCATTCATCATCAAAACAGAAGCATGGAAACACACATTCACACAAATGCAGATATAACCTGATCTCAGTAAAAGTAGAACGCCAAAACAAAAATGGAACCTATCTATAGAATGATCCAAAATGAAGAGGGAACAACCATGTTCCACCCAACCATAGATTAGGAATAGAGGTTCTCTCTGTCCTCAATCACCCCCAAGTTAATTATGCATGCCAAGAGTGGTGACATTCAAACTCAGTCCAATTATCCAGTGAGAAATCCCTTGTCTTACACATACATTGTGTCTTATAGCTTACCTAATGAAGAGTGCTTCCCCCGCCATCCCCCCTCAACCTACTGAGCAACGTTATCTTTATAGTTTGATCCTAGGTCTTTTGAATCTCTTGAAATTTATGTTCCACTTACTTTTCATTTCCCAAGGTAGGTTAGCGCCATACTATCCCTCACATGCTTGGTGCAACTATCTGAGAATGACCCTTCACGTCCCCCCCACTCTTTGCATGCATAATTTGTCATTCAACATGGTTGTCTCTATTATTCATATTTTTGATATAAGAATAATTTTTCTGTTACACTTGTCCTCTAAGGACCGATTGGCATATTCTAGGCCCGCCAATCATTTTAAATAAATATTCTTAATCATTTGGGGGTATTACATCTATTGCTCCTTATTGTGACACTGTCCATAATGTTATAAGTCTCCTTCCATAGCTTATGGATACTCATTTTAATTCCTACTTATTTCTTCCCATCCATCCTTGCACACAAAATTATTATTTTAGAATTTCTTGATGGATTGACTGGTTCATTTTGTTTGTCCATTCATTTATTCTTGGTATCTAATCCCGTAGACAGATATTTCAAGCGTTTGATGAAAACTTCACAATCCTGGTTAGAAATTTACCCTCCTTCGTACTCCATGAAGTCGAAATACCTCTTTCAGGAAGTATCTGTCCCACTATTCCATAGGAATGGGCAAAGTTTATCACTGCCCTGCCAGATATCAATATTCAGTCTTAACCTTTGGTAGCCAGGGTGTGCTACGTAAGGAGGTCTATACATCTCATTTATAATTAACAATTTCAAACCTGCAACATCATGCATGTATTATCACATAAAAATCAACAATAAGATGCTAAACAACCGAGTTCTTATTGGCATTTTCAACTCAATAGTCAAAATTTTCCTCAAGGCATGTTTCCCTCCTCTCACCTACATGTCATACAAGAATGCAGTTCACATAGAGGTCATCATAACAAAAATTTCCATCCTAAATCTTTCAAATCTATATCATGCATAAATTAAATTTCCTGAACATAAGGTCCTGGTCCCTTGTTTGTCTCCTGCATACCATAATACCTGGTTTTCTGCAAAATATCACCTGACGTGTTTCCTAACATCAAACACTCACTAATATTGATAATCAAATATTACAATTTTGTCTCCTATAGAGGTTGGATTTCGCAACCATGAGGCCATCCTAATATTGAGTGGAAAATATTACCCTTATCATTTACACTTTGTTGCCCAAACAAGAAAACCATATATAACATGTCATCTTAACATAATTTTTAGATTAGTCAAACAATCAATAAACTATAAAAACTCCAAATCTGGAGTTTAGAAACCCTTTTTTTTTTGTTTTCACCACCATGGGGTCCTCTTCAGACGTTTGGCCTTTGCACATGGAAAATTCTGTCTTTATTTTATGGGACACACCCACACTACCTATAATCTGATACTTCCAATTGTTCCCACAATTTTGAACATCCTTGCATACCATCCTCTCACTGCATGAATTACTATGAATTTTTAGAATTGAAGCACATAGTTCTATACAGGTACTTTATATGCATCATTAAAATTTGCAAGGTATTTTCACCTTATTTATTCACATAAGATAAACTTCCAATATTCATGATTACCCAATCGTGCTCCACACAATTTTTTCCTTTCAATAGAGCAATCAATAACGCATGACTACCTTTTCCATGCAGCTCTTATAGCATTTCATGAAGTGATCTCATAACTATTATTTTATCTATTAAAGAATTTTCATTGAAGTATTTATATCACAATCATGCACTCACAAGATGCATCATGTATGTACCCACACATACCTTGGAATCAAAGTTCCAAGCACTCCTTCGATGAATTTATTATTTTAGAAGTTCTGACATGAATATATATATTACTCAACCGATATTACAAAACCTAATACCTCCTTGGGTGCTCCATGGCATTTTTGTTCCAAATACTAACACCTCTTTTGGGTGCTCACTAGCAGCTCTGGCCTACCAAGCTCAGGCGCTTCCTCTTCAGACACCATAATACCTAGGGGTTATTCTCTTCATGAATCCCCTACTCTCGTGACATTCCCCTTACACGACGTGAATGTGTGTGGAAAGAAGACTAACCAGATGTCTTACACCTAGGAATCCCTAACGATGCATACTAGGCCTAGATGGCCAGGAGAAGGGAAGCTATGTACTTGAAGTACATCCTTCCTCCTTATACCATTTTATCAAATTTATATGCAGAATAAACTTCTTGTATCACTTCCATTACCAGGTCTTGGTACCTATTGATCATCGATTTGTTGTCCTAGCCTTTCTCTACAAGGCTATTGGTCATCTGCATGGTATCCCAAATTTCTAACCATGCTTCTATGCCTTGGTTCTGCAATTATTTCCATAGACAACAAAATTACCAGTGGTGTTTTAGTGCATATGCAAACTTTACTAATTTTCCACTAGGAAATCTTATATGCATGCAACACATCTTTATCTATCGTATGCCATACCTATTAATGTGCCTACTAGTGCATATGTGTCTGACCTATGAAGTCTCTTGCATTTCATCATTCATATGTCAAGCATTATGTACATGGAATTTGAATTCCTAAGAAATACAAACATATTGGAAAGAGAGGAGTTTAATTATCATAGTAGAAGACTCCCTTTTCCACATAATAGTCGGTCAAATTTCATGGCTTCTCTAGGAAGGCATCTGCAAAATAGCAGCTCTCGTCCTCTGTAATTATATTTCATCACTCCTTTTGGGGCATCTTGCAATTCTATCACTAAACCTTCCTTCAAGGTTCTGTTTGCTTGAATTAGCAACCTATAATATGGCCCCTCGGCTAAATCTTTCTTTCTTTGAAGCTCTTGTGTAGCCTTGTTTTTTTGAAGGATTAACTCCACAACTAGCTTCCCACAACCTTAGTATCCATACTACTAAGTATTTCGCAACTGTTAGATTCCCTTGTAACATACTGATTCATGATTTATTTAGGTTCTAATTTTGGTCGACCCGCTAAATTTAATCAACCCAACCAATGGTCCCTCCAGTGCTCAACGAAGAGCAGACTTCAATTTATCGGTGAACTCAACGTCATAAAAGTCTACATCCAACCTTAGAGGTTATACTTCGGGATATTATACTGAGCAAAATGATCCTCATTCGTTGGATCTCTGCCAACTCCAATCAACGGTGGAAAACCAAACAAGGTAGGTGGTAAATTAAAATTTTGCAACCCTCCGGATCATTAACCCATTTTCTAGTTGAATCAATGAGATGAATGTCAACTTTCAGATCTAAATCGATGGTGGAATTCAAATACAATAAGGCATATTCGATAGTAATTTTGTGCACATCATAATTTTGTTTATCCGTGCTAGTTCTTTCAGTGAAATAGCCGAGGACCGTTGATCCATTTGGGGATCAACCTTGTCTGTTGATCTTAATACTCTTTGCAATGATTACTTTCAAATTTCACTGACTCAACTCCTTTTATCCTTCTTGGTTTTCAACCTGCAAAACTCCTTCAGGATGTTGATCTTCACACCTGTAGATCTCCACCATACGATCCTCAAGCATATGAATGAAGAATATCAGCTTGTCTCATTCGCAATTTCTAGCTTATGCAATCTCTTCTCAGCCGTAGATCTGGTTCTACCATGGTATTAACCTACCACGTCAATCCTTGTAGTGATCAATCACTGATAAAGAACCCTGCAACAAGTTTATTCTAAACATATTTCATTCATGATACCCTCAATGGATTATACCCATTCGATTGATCAAAGCATCAATCGAAAAATATTTGTTTCCCTCCTTTTCAGAGGTCTTGAATTCACACCCAGGCATATCATTCATTAACATAGGATTAAACCAATATTCAATCCATGAAAATACACATCACGAAAAAGTTGTAAATTTTTACATAGATATTATTCCCAACTAGGCTACCCATACCACCATTCGTAGATTTGTTGGTATTATGTGGGAAAAAATTTAAACATATAACTTTTGGGTACACTAATTTAATTATTCCCATGGGATTTTTTGACATTAGCTAATCCCACGAAATATTGAAAACACAACCATTCCCAAATACATCTTATGTATCATTTTTTAATTTTTTTCAAAAGGATCCTGAATTAATAGGCATACTTCTCTATAGAGCTAACATAAGCCATCTAAGATTGCAAAATTTTCTATTATAAAGTATTCTCATCCTGTAGATGAGGCATGCAAGGTTATTGTTTTCTATTTCATTCAAGTACCCCTTTCTTTACTTGACTAAACACAATAGAAATGTATATTCCAAGTATATAAATCTTATGATATACATATTCCCCTTAAGTTCACATGCATGTTCTTACCCTTCCCTTTCATGAGTAATCAAGCACGTCCTGGAGATAACCTTCATGTAAGTCAACACACATAGGTGTTAGGAGATACTTAGAATTTCATGAATATATATAAAAATTCCCAGAAAAGGCATATACGATATATTGGCCACAAAGTTTATCTTTGACTAATGCACGTGGTTAATACATTCTAGTTATCTTTCAATTCCTATTTGCTGATGTGTTTTGCAGCCATGACTACCTACACTTGGTACTCACAATTCCTTGTCAAATATTATTTGTATAATTAACTCATAAAGATCGTTCTAAAATGTAATATCAAGTTACTAATTAAATCCCATGGATTCTTGATACATCAAGATATTCTTTTCTCAATGCATTACTTTCTCAACAACTCAATCCTAATTTCACTTGCGTGAGTCTTTACTCATATGTATCTTTATCAATCTTCCTATAAACTTCAAATTTAAGTCATTTAAATGTTTAGTACTGCCAATACTTTATTTTTATTGTGCCTTCTCTTCATCATCCTTGATCTGGTATGCAATTAACCTTTCTAATATACTTTCAACAATTCCATTTCGTATTATGAGCAACAATATGCATGTAAAATATCATATGCATTTTTTTGTAGTATAGCCATCTGATTTATATGCAATACTTTCTATCTAGCTCAGAAACAAAAGGGTTCATAACAACCTATGAGTTTTGGCCTCATTACCCAAGCATAATCCTTCTGAGAAATTATTCAAGAAGCCATTATCCATTAACTAAAATCATTCATACAATGACCCTTATGCATACATGGTTATCAATTTGTGACATTGTACCTCCTTAGTCCTATATCCATCAAGCAATATCCCAAGGACACCCATACATGCATTAATTACCATACAAGCATCCCTTGTAGTACATCAATAAACTCATCAACCATCATACACCCATTAGAATACTTTGATCAGAATCCATCAATTTAATACAAAACTAGAGTACATAACGAGGACACATTGATAAAAAAATGATTATCATTTAGAAAAAGGTAGTTATTACCTTGGTTTTCACCATCGAAAACTAGATGTTCCCGAAAGGGCGATAGGATTGAAACCTGTGGCTATGATACCATTTGTAACATCCCCAAATAACCTGCTTAAAATGCATATACAAATTTTTTTCAAGTATAGTTTCTTTCACAAGGAATTTGTCTATAATCCTTCCTAATAAATCATCCTTAATATAAAAAGGTAAACAACATTAATTTTTGCACATAAAACATGGGCCTAGATTCATTCCCTACGTTTAAACAAGACTGTAGTAGCTATCCCGCATAGGAGTCTGCTTTCCACATTCTGGAATAACTGGTCACTTCACATCTTACCCTCTTCCTCTGCTTTCCATCGTGCAGGATGCGGATCGTGGAAATCCTAGCCATTTTCCACTTCACCTTTTCCTTCTGTTTTCAGTGTTTTCACTATGAGGAACACAAAACACGGAAATTCAACCTTCTTGTGACTTAACACTAGTATTTCCACCTTCCGCATTTCCGCTCTGCGGAATGCGAAACATGAAAACCCTGCCATTCGCATGGCTTAACACTTATCTTTCCGCTTTCCACATTTTCTATATGCATAATGTGGAACAAAGAAACCTCGCCATTCGCATGGCTTAACACTTGTCTTTCCACTTTCTGCATTTCTGTTATGCAGCATGCAGAACACAGAAACCCTGTCAATCCCATGGCTTAACACTTTCCTTTTAGCTTTCCACATTTCCTCTATGCAGAATGGGGAACACAGAAATCCCCGCCATTCGCTTGGATTAACACTTGTCTTTCCACTTTCTACATTTTCGCTATGCGGAATGCGAAACATGAATCCTCACCATTCTCTTGGCTTAACACCTGTCTTTCTGCTTTTCGCATTTCCGCTATGCGAAACGTGGAACATATAAATCCCCACCATTCACTTAGCTTAACAACTATCTATCCACTTTTTGCTATGTGGAACGCGGAACCTAGAAACCACGCCATTCGTATGGCTTAACATTTATATGATTTAACCACTTGGCTTTCTATTTCCGCACTCTGCGGTGTAGGATGCGGAAGGTGGAAGCCTCAAAATTCATACGACTTAAACATTTGGATTTTTGCTTTTTCCCTCTATTGTGTGGGATGCGAAAAGAAGAACCATTAACCTTTTAGGACTTATCCAATAGTTTTTTTGCTTCTCTCTTTTCGCAGTGTGGATCGCGGGTGCGGAAAATCATGTAAGCATAAGACCTTACAAACTTACACTTGTTTGGAGGCATTTTCCTTAGGTGAAAGCATGGTTTCTTTAACCTCAAAAACCTTGCATTTAGAATGTAGTCACAACTTTCAACCAAAAAACATCATCCCTTTCCCGAAAACCAAATCACATAAAAATTATAGTGAAATAAAAACACAGTAGGTGCATTACACCTCCAGGGATCTATGCATCGAGGGAAGTCATAGACACTCAGAACATAAGTATTTTTATTTGGTAATAATAAAGCCTAAATACAAGAATATCAAACAAAGTAGGCATATCAGGTCATGAGTAATCTATAAAACCAAGGCAAACATAGTCATTACACAAAGGGAATGAGCATTAACCAGTTCATGAGAAAGGCTCCTGTGAACATACTTGGAGTCGTTCTTTCTCACCTTTCAATAGGATAACACCCAATCATACACACCAATATGCCCGAGCTCATTACTTGAAGGGAATAATATAGGTAACTCTATACAAGGCAATAATACATCGTTGGGTTACCAAGTTACCCAAGGTAAGGAACATTCAATCAAAACAACATATGAGTACCATGGTTCATAAGCATCATTCCCACCAATTAAAGTCATTCTTTGTTATTTGATTTCTATGGGAAACACACACATTTACACATAAACACCATACTCTAAATTAAATAGAATGACAGAACAAACATAGTAATCCAAGAGAACACGTTACCATCATTCGAATAGAGTATGAAAACACGCCAGCGTACAAGCAACATTTTCATCACTACATTAAATATGGAATTCATCATCAAAACAAAAGCATGGAAACACACATTCACACAACTTCAGATATACCCTGATTAGAGTAAAAGTAGATTGTCAAACCAAAAATGGAACCTATTTTTATAATTATCTGCAATGAAGAGGGAACAACCACATTCCACCCAACCATGGATTAGGCACAAAGGTTCTCTCTGCCCTCAATCAGGCCCAAGCTAATTATGCATGCCAAGAGTGGTGACAATCAAAATTGGTCCAATTCTTCAATGAGGAATCCCTTATCTTACACATACAGTGTCTCCTTCATCTTACCTAAGACAGAGTGCTTCCCCCACCACCCCCCCTCAGCCTACTAAGAGACATTATCTTTATAGTTTGATCATAGGTATTTTGCAGCTCCATGAATCTCTGTTCCACTGCTTTTTTGTTTCCCAGGGTGGGTCTAGTGCCATACTGGACTTCCCATGCCTGATGCAACTATTCGAGACCCTTCACATCCCCCCCACTCTTCAGCTGCATAATTTCTCATTCAATGTGGTTGTCTCTCTCATTCAGATTTTTCATATAAGCATAATGTTTCAGTTACACTTTTCCTCTAAGGACCGATTGGCATATTCCAGGTCTACATATCAATTTTAAAAGTAAAATAGCCTTAAAAATTATTACAAATAAATTTTATCATTTTGGGGTATTACAAGAAGCTCCTTTCAAATGTGCATAGGAAGCCTTAACACACACTCTAGCACATCCATCAGTCTATGGCACACTTCCATACATAGTAGCAACCTCAAGGAGGATGAAAAGGAGCACATAACAACAAAGGTAAGTCATTGTGACAAAAGGTTCAAGGTACCACACTAGGAGAGGGAGGCGCTAACATAAGGAGCAACAAGGTTCAACACAAGGTCAAAGCTCAACAAGAGTGGTCATAACAAAGTGGGAAGACAACTCTTTCACCCAAAACACTGAGGTGTACAATCAAGGTGGGGAAACAAACCTTTTACCCACAAGACCAAGGGTTAAACTTTTATCTTCTCTCTCTAGATATATAGTCCATATGTGTTATGTACAATAACAATAAGTTTTATCATCACCGTATAAGAAGGTCCAAAGTGGATAAATTTTATTCTTGTACATGCAGTAAAATTATAAATGAACAAAAAAAAGAAATTGTTATCACATACAAGTTGATTCAACACTTTGGTAAGAATTTTAGTTTTAAAACATATCTATGTTATGTATATCACTCTGCAAGATAGAAGTGAAGCAACTGTGAAACACTTCTAGTGACTGCAATACAACATATATATCAGATAATACCAATAAAGTAATCACTTTCAAACCAACATATAAAATAAGGATAATATATAGAGTTACAAAACATTGTTCAACACTCTTGTATAATAAAACCAATAAAATTATACTACCTAGACAAGGGGCACTACTAGACAAAGGGACCATTACTAGTCAATACTCTCAACAACATGAACTTCAAGAACATCGATATTTTGGACAAGAACATAAAAATCATCTAGTTTGATTATTTTTCCAAATACTTCTTTGGCCATCGAATGAAACTACTTTCCTTCTCCTTCAAACGAAGACATCCATCTATTTTATCTTCATATGGAATGGGATGTTAATTGTGACATTGTTGACATTGAAATTTGAATCTTCGGGACCAAGTTCCACTCCATGGATCACAAAAACTGAATGAATTCGTCCAATACCGGCAATAGCACCATCATATGGATCCAATATTTTAACATTTTCACCTTTCTGGAGTACTTCATGCTCCCCTAGAATTATTGAGCACTATAAAAAACAAAATAGTATGCCAATTAAACCATATTCTAAGATATAAGGCTTCTATATATCTACAAAAATTGTTGCTGATTTAGTACATAGCTTTGCACGTTCATGGCCATCTTTTGGGTCTTTCAATATTATTGCACCACCAAAAATTACAGTGTTTTCCTATGATTGACATGGATTTCCATTAAAAAAAGAGAGGCTTCGTGAGTGAAGTGAAATGGATAAAAAACATCCATATATTAAAATATCAAGTGAAGAAATGGTTGGAAGGGAATGATAATTAGCTTACCTAATTTGAATCAATAGGAAATCCCTTATTTAATTTGAATGCAATAAAAAAAGGCTCAATGGAGGAGGATATGGTTGACATCTTATCTAACAACCCAATTATACAATGATTCATTGTAATGTTATAATCCTCACTAGGGTTTTCAACAATAGATGGGCCTCTTGTTTGGGTTCTCTCCAACTTCAATAGATGGAAAGGAACTCCCTTTTTAAAAAATTTCTAAGTCTTCCATATATTGAGCCATTTCACTCACATTGGGTTCTCTATTAGTTCCTTCAAGCTACAAATCATTTTCAACACATAATGTATTGAAAATATAGACAAATAAAAAAGGCATAAGACAGTGTACACTATTCATTAAAAAAAACCATATACTTACACATATGTGTTGTTTGGATCTTAACCCGCCTTGACCAAAAAAATATCCACCCTTCACAAGATGTCTTCCTTTCTTCCCTCTTGCATTCTTTTCCAAAAAATCTTCAGCACACATACTTTTCTTCAAATCCTCCCACTATTTGGGAGTCAAGCTAATATCCCTATCTTTTCCATCCAAGATTAATTTCCTGCATTTATGCCTAAAATTATTCATCAAAATTCTCATTCTATACTTGTAATATTTAATAGAATTTCTACCACCAACAGTCTCAATTTGTTTTCCATTTGTTGGATCACTAGATAAACATTTCTTGGATCTTGATCTGTAAATTTGGATTTGGTAACATCCAAATAATACCTTATTCTCGTGCCAAACTCTGTGGACAAAATTGAAGCATTTGATCTAGTAGGTTGGCCATATTTTACCTCGACCATGTAATCTGTCTTCCCTTATGTTTTTCTTTATTTTTCCTCCCTTTGTGTGCTCCTATACAAGCCTTGAATAATTCTGTGTCTTTTGATGAAAGGTGATGGATCTTCAGAACTAGTTTTGTGCATTTAAAAACCACTCATATTTTTGGATATAGTAGTTTCAGCTCCTAGCACGTTCCTTGGAGGATATGTAATTGGTGTTTTTTCTAAGGAATAAGGTTGAATTGGTTCCTCATAATTGGACACAACAAGTGTGGCACTAGGTCTCTCACCAATATCCTCAACAATTGTGTCACTAGTTAGATCAAGAATCTCCTCAACAGGTGTGGCACTTGCTAGGTCACCAATCCCTTCAGATGAGCCTTCAAATCTTTGTTTTAATTTTAAATAAATCTCTCGCAAGCCCGATTATCCATAATATGCCAGTTTTTCAAAAAACCTTGGACATTATCATCTGATATATGAGGAAGCTAATCATTAGTATCATTAGCTTCATCTTCATGTATTGATATACTAAGGCGTTGGCTTCTACGAGCTAGAAGTGATTTTTCTTCGCTTGCCTTTTGGTTATGGTGGTAATTTTTTGTAGAATACAACATTCCCCTATAAAGAAAAAAATACCAATTAGAATTAAAAGCATATATGGCCTACATCAAGAAATAGATTATGTAAAACTTTCATAAAATATGCATAGAAGTGAAAAGGTACGAGGAGTAACTACTTACTTATTTCCGAAACCAAGGGATGACAAATATTCTTCATTTCTTGTGATATGCTCTTTATGAACACGCTTGTATTCTGTCACATTTTCATCTTTGATGCGGTCACTTTTACATTTCAACTGCTTATTCTTCATAGCCTACATGTCCAAAATTTTCTCTTAAAAACATCATTAGCGCATGTGCAAACACCGACTATAAAATATCTAAATTCAAATGTGCATGACATCAGCAAACACTTAGTTCTAAAGTTAGAATTGCAATGGCTCTAAGATGGAAACCATTGATCTCTATCTCATAAATACATCCAATGATGAGATTAATAGATTAATTTTTAATTTATATTGGATAGGGAGAACCAGGTAGTGTAATGAATCTATTGTCTACATTAACTATTCAACTCTTACAACATGAACACTGACTAGAGCCCATTGGAATCCCATAATAACTTTCTTAAACAACATATGCAAACTAACACAAGCAATAAACATTACATAGTACTGAAAATAAGTATAACATGACAAGAATAACCCACATATATCATGTATGTAGAGATAAACAAAAACAAAAATGAATATGTTGCATATCAAATATCATTAAGGATAAATTCCATACAAAGTGTAGTACAACCCTTTGGCTAGCTAATCCCAATTTCCAAAACAATAAAATCCATTTACATAGTGAATGTTTATTCCATAAAGTTATGGTGACAAATAATCATCATTATCATTTGCATTGCCATCAATATCACAATCCCTATCACTCCTGTATGCATCTACTTGATCTTCTTCATCGTCCTCATACAATAGATTTTATAGACCATGCATTACATTCTCAATCTCGGGCTATTCATTGGGAAGAAACGTTTCCTCTTCAAATACTCTATGTACATGTTCAAATTCTTCTTCCAATGTTTCTTGTAAACTATTACAGTTCTCATTGACCCTTATATCAACACATTCAATGGATTTCCTTTTCGAACAAGGCTCCATTTGAATGACATATGACCATCCTAGGATTTCTATATCATCAATTAGAAATTCATGGTTAATTTGAAGAGGGGAAACATAGGGCTCATCGGTATTTGATAAGATTTGACATGTATTTTCACGTAAAAATCCATACTTGTCATGTTGTATTGTAGATGCTTTGATCCATTTACAATTTAATAAAAAAGGACTAGTTTCGCCATAATCAACTTGAATAATTTCTTGTATGAATCCAACATAGAATTTCTTTTCAGTGTCGTTATGAAATTCAACACTGACAACACAATCACAATTTTCCTTTCCTATGCCATTTTCTTCCACTCTTAAATGACTACTGTAGTCCCACGTCCCACTAAAAAGATAACCATATATATGTGGAGGTCGTGAAAGATCCATTTCCTCAATCGTTAGATCTTAACCTTTTTGTGATGCATAATTTATTGCATCAGCAATCCAATCATCACATTTTGGAAAAGTCAAACCATCTCCAATATTTAAATCCTGAAGTCTACGCTTTCGAGATGGACACATCCCTTTTTGAATCTCTTCTTTGTATTTTTTGCATAGAATATGAACAAACATGATAGTAAGAATGATAATAATTTTGCTATTAGATGAAACTAAATATATAAATTATCATGTAAAAAAAATTCACCTGCGCCACTTATCAAATGTGGATGTGTTTTGAAGAACATAGGCATGTATTGAAGTTCTTTCCTTATTTGATAGCCTAAAGCAATGTCCATTTCCTTCTAATACTTCATCTGCAACTCTCTCGCCTTCATCATCATCCCATACACATCGATTGACACTGCTAAAACGATTCATATATTCTATGTAAAAACCTATGGCCTCTTGCATTAAATGTCCCTCACACATGCTACCTTTTGGTTTTTCCTTATTAGGAACAACATTTTCCACAATCTTCATATATCAGTTTGTAGGATACACCCATCTCGTTTATTGGGGCAGAATGCTCTAGTTCATTTTCTAGATGCATTAGAAGATGCATAGAAATATTCAATATTGTTGGTGGAAATTCTCGTTCCAATAAACAAAGGACTTCAACAACCTCTTCCCTCAAATTATCAAAGTTTGAAGGATCTAGCACATGCAAAATCCTTCTCTTTAATATTAGGCCCAACCTTATAATTTCAAATATTGGCCCCTTTTCCAAACTTTATATGACCACAATAGGTAAACTATCCTCGATTATGACATGATAGTCATGGGTATTGAGGCATATTAAGCTATTATTGTCAGTTTGGATTCTAATATTACTACTTACATATCCAGTAGGAAAGCGAGTTGGAGACATCAACTTTAACAACTGTGCACGTTGTTCCTTTGTCCACACATAAGGAGCAATAGGATTTCTATATTTTCCATCTCCACATTCTTCAACCCAAATATTTTGATGAATATTTTTTTCTTGAAGGTCTAACCGCGATGACACTGTATCATATGCACCAAAAAGAGTTTCTATAATAGCAAAATATGTGTTTTTATTAGTATGCATAAATTCAATAGTATGTCTAATGGACATATGCTTAAAGTATGGCAAATTATAGAATATGCACAATCTTTTTACACCACTATAATTAAGTGGATCATTTTTACTACCACAAATTCCACCATCCTTAATAAACTGCATTATTTTTTCTCCATTCTCAATCATATAATCACTTGTTATTTCCAATGGTGCTTCATGATTCTCTTCTTGACCATTGAAACGTGAATTTTATCGACGCTATGGATTCTCCATTTTAAGGTATGCATGATGTCCACAATAAATACACTTATGTAAACTACTTGAGTGCCTCACAAAATCCTTAAAGATGTAAGATGAACATCCATGGTATCCATGAAAATTTAGACTAGTCAATGTGCAATACGCAGAAAGATCATGTATCATAAACAATAAAGAATCTCTTAAAGTGAATTGGATAGAATTACCATCCCTTAACATTTGAATTGCTTCAATTCCTTTCCACAATTTTGCTAGTTCATCAAATAATGGCTCTAAATACACATCAATTGTATTTAAAGTCACACTTTTCTTTCCTAGTATAATTAATGACAACATCAAGAAGAATGGTTTGGTTTCTAACCATGGAGGCAAGTTATAATTTATTAAAAACACTGGCCAAGTTGACCATCTAGTACTCTGATCTGAGAATGGGTTCACAACATCTAGAGCTAAACCAAGCCTCATATTACAAGGATCTTGGGTGAAATCAAGCCATCTGTTTTCAAATTCCATCCACATCTTAGAATCGTCCACAAATCATTTTTTCCATTAGTGCTCTTATTTTGGGCATGCCATGGCATAAGCTAAGCAATGTCTCGATGTCTATACAATCGAATAAACCGTGGGATTAGTGGAAAGTGTTAAAGAACCTTTCTAGGAGATTAATTTGATTTCAACCTTGGTTTATACCTCCCTTATTTACACTTAGGACTTTTCGTCCCACTTGCAAGGTTTTTGCGAAATAATATGCAACCATTCACACACGTGTCGATGTTTTCGTGCCCTAATCCTAGCTTAGTGACTTGTGATTTACATTCTCTCTATTTTGTTGCCAATGTGGATTTAGGTGGTAACAAATCATGTAAAAATTCCAATAAATAGTCAACACTCTCATTTGTCCAACTATGCACTGTTTTCAAGTTAATAAGTACAAGGATTGTTTTTAAATGACTGAACTTGCAAGTACCATACATAGGTTTTGAAGCATCCTCCATCAACTTTTTCCAATCATCCTTAAATCCCTTATTCAACATCTTATCAACTTTAATCCCTTCATATAAGGTTCTGAACTCCATATTTTTTTTGTTTCCTCTTTGTTTATGTTTGGCACCTCTACGTCTCTCATGCTATGCAATTGTAAGCTATCTGGATAAGAATTTTGAGGGAAAGGGATAATCCCAGTATGACCAAATTTTAGCATATGTTCATAAATCACTTGTATTTTTCCCATCTTCCCACCACAACAATCATTACATGGAAATTCATATTTAATCAAGCTCTTCACATTGGTTATTCTCTCATCGTATGCATTGTATTCAACAGTTGTCAAAATTGGGTGTTGACTCATCTTCAATTTTCTGAATTTCATTTATGAAACCGATATGTTAACTCTAACTTTCCACTCTTTTCATCTATCTTCTCTTTAATTTAAATGCATCAAACCCAGTTTGTAGAGAAAAAATCAAAGGATCAACACTAATCATAAATAACTTTCAAATTATGATGCAACAATATAACAATCAGATCTAGATTTGGAGGGAGTGAAGTGCATGTCCATAAGGGTGAAAATTTGAAAGGCTATGTTTAGTAGGTGATGCTGGTGGATTATGAAATACACAAATATGCAATTTTCCTTGATTTCTCCTTAAATTGTTGCACAAAAACCCCAAGGATTTCCAACACATTCTACAAAGGAATATGAAGCCCATACTCATTATATGTGGCTTGACCAACACATAGAAAAGAATTGAATAGGACATGGCCACAACAAACGAATTTCTTGAGGCACCAGAGACAAAAATTGTTATTTCCCCACCTTGATGGTACACCTTGGTCTTATCAGTGAAATGGCTTTCTTCCCACTATGTTGAACTACAACCACCTTTGAGGTTGCTAGCATTGAAGAAAGGCCTTATGGGATGCCTTGGACTGAGTCGTGGCCCCTTCTAGGAAAACATCATGATCTCTATGGGTTTTTTGGACATAACCATGACCTTTGTGGGTTTTTTGGACAATGTCATGACCTATGTGATCTATTTGGACTAAGTTGTGGCCTTTTTTAGGTTGCTAAGGTGGGTTGTCACCTTTGCTAAGTCTGCTAGACTGAACCATGATTGTTCCTTGGGCTTCCTTGACTCAATCTGCGGTGTGCTGACTATTCTGAGGTATTTTATGTGAGTGTGTTGTTGTTGGTTCCTAACATGACCTTTACTAGGGTGTTGTGGTTTTTGTTCATCCTGTTGCAACATGTTGAACCTATTTAGACTTTATAGAGGTTTCTTGTGTTGCTTTTCATCCTCCTTGAGGCTGCTACTATGTATGGAAGTGTACCGTTGTCTGATGGACGTGCTATAGTTTGGGTCAAGGTTTCCTCTGCACATTTGTAAGGAGATTCTATTTTATTGATGTATGACTATCCTAAAATACTGTCATTTATTGCAACAATGGGACTGAAATTTCATCCTCATTTCTAGACTATTTTGATTAATACCATGAGGTCTGTATTTGACTGTATTTTTCTCACTCTCCCCTAGAGCTACCTATCTCACTCTCTCTCAGGTATGTCCATTGTTTATTTAGTGACTTGTCTCCTAAGAGAAAAATTTTGATCATAATATACATCTGAGTATATAAAGAAAGATCTAAACCACATTGTTTTCTTCTTTTTTTCCATTTATAATTTTATTGCATGTGCAGGAATAAAATTCTTCCAAGTATTTTCTATTTGATCAAGTTGAAATTACTCACAATAGGTGTAATTACACCAAGGATTCGCAAAACATTATACAAAGGAATATGAAGGCCATACTCATTAGATGTGGCTTGACCAAGACAAAGCAAAGAATTGAACAAGACATGGCTACAACCAAGAAATTTGTTGAGGCATCTAAGAAAAAAATTGTTATCTCCCCACCTTGATGGTACACCTTGGTATTGTGGGGGAAAGGGTTTTCTTCCCACTATGTTGAAATGTGACCACCTTTGAGGTTTCTAGTATTGAGTCATGATCTTGTGGGATGCCTTGGACTGAGACTTGACCTCTTCCAGGACATATCTTGATGAGCAAGGTTTTCATTGGTGACAAGCCATTAATGACAAAGGATTAATAAAGTTTGATGACATGGAAAGATGAAAATGGAAGTTTGGGTATTGGAGCCATGGTATGGGCATTGGAACACCAAGTGGTCCAAATGACCCATTTTGTGGTCATTTGTGGGTGGAATGTTTATTTGTGGCTTGATAATATCATGGAACCCTTGGACATGAGATGAGACCACTTGCACTTGTACTTCATAAATAAACCACAGATATGGTGACATGGCTCATGTTATATCAATATGATAATTATCATTGAAGCATGGATCTTGGAACCATGTACTTGGAAGGTTGTTATTAAAACCCTTGCACATATGTTAATGTATTCAGCTCAGTAAATTTATGAAAAAAGGTGTATAAATAGAAGGAAATTCACCACATTTCATAATGGAATAAAAATTTCTTAATATCATCTTTGAATTTGGGTGGATAAGAGAACAACCACATGTATGATTTATGAAGTTTTTTCAAATGTTTAACCTCTAAAATTTGGGTCTTTCCATTGGAGCAGCAACAACCACTGGAATATTATGAGTCAGCCACAACATGAAATCAAGTTTTGATCTCTATGAAAGATAGTCTTAGAAAGGAGCATAAGATGCTTTTTTTGGTGGTAAAGAGCTCTCTTAGAACTTGGGTATATAGAAATAGAGGAAGGTGAATGACACATGACTTAAGGAAAATAGCTGTGTATAAGTCCAAGTGTGTCAAATATGTGATTTTTTGTGAACCTAATGGACCGAGGAAGTCACAGTGGAAGTTTAATCTTCATCAATGATTTCGAGTGTACAGTCACTGAGGAAGCTATAATGATTGATCAATGTTTGCATCATTGATAGTTAAAGTTTTTTTTCTTGAGTTTGATTTTGGTGGCTACAATACATTGAAGGATCCAA
Source organism: Pseudotsuga menziesii (assembly GCA_001517045.1). Lineage (NCBI taxonomy): Eukaryota > Viridiplantae > Streptophyta > Pinopsida > Pinales > Pinaceae > Pseudotsuga > Pseudotsuga menziesii. Next base: position 175,510 of record LPNX011052700.1, read on the forward strand.
GCAACAAACAATTGTTGAAGCTCTTTTCTATTGTGTTAATACAACAATGATGGGTTGATCCTTTTTTGTGTGGATACAAGTAGTAGTCCAATGTTGTCAAGGTGAATATATAACCTTTGGAAGAGTTGCTACAGACTTGCAAAAGGTATACTATGGCATCGACTATTTTCCACCTAGTTCAAGTCTGCAATCAAGTTACTAGTGTGAAAAATACATTCTGGAAATCAAGGTGTGGATAAGTTGGTGGACATGAGAAGACCCTAGATGACTGACATATCTTTGAATACATGGTCAGATGATGATGACCTTTAGCAGATTGTGTTGATGACATGAACAATGAAAATGAGATGACAGTAATGAGAAACCTACAGGTTGATTGGACTCTACAAATAAAGGAAAATAAAGGGGGAAACCTACAGGCTAGTAGGCCATGATGGCAGCCTCCACAGGCTTCCAAAAGGCCCAAAAAGACCAAAAAAAAAAAAACGTATATAATTTAATTTTTTTGGTGTGTTTTTGGGCCTTTTGGTAGCGTGTGTTGGTTTCCATCATGGACTACAGGCTTGTAGTCAGCCACAATGGGATGCCTACAGGCCCATAGGAATCCAATGGGGACTTCCTACAAGCCTATAGGCCATGATGGCAGCCTCCACGGGCTACCAATAGGCCAGGAAAAAAAAGTCATTTTAAATTAAATTTTAAAATAGTAATTTTAAATTTTAAAACACCCAACCAAGTCATACAGTTTTTTTCACTATGGTTACTAGTCCAATTCAAGATAAATGTTGGAGCAGGGTCCCGCAGCTACAGAAGAAGATGCTAGTTTTGGCGGAAGGATATAGTTTTGGCGGAAAGAAGACAAGGTAGGGCTACGACGCCGTAGCACATTTCCAGCTGGAGAGCAGAGCCGAAAACCGTGACTTTTTTGGGATGCGAAAGTCAAAGAAAGGCAACGGTACCTAAGCGGCTGAGAAAGGAGAGCTCACCCATTGCATTGAAGGCAGCAGCGGAAGACAGGAGGGCTCAGTGACCCCCATAAAGAAGAAGGCGCAACGAGGCTCAAGGATTGAAGGCGAAGGACAGAAAACAGAGAAGCGGTGCATAGTACCCATGGTCAGTGCCAGGAAGCATGGAAGACTGCAGAGAGCTGTGGTGTGACGGGAAGCGGCTACCTCAAGGACAGAGAGGACCGACTGTCACTAATTAGGGTTTGGGTTACTGTTGGGACAGGCCCACAGTGTTGTAATGGCGAGACCTTCGGGCCACCTATGAAAGTTGGTATTTTGTATTGTAAAGGGTTGGTTGGTTCGGATGATGAGTCGTTAGTTGGTCAGTTGATTATATTTTTGAAGTAGACTCAGGAGTCAGTCAGATAGACTGTGTTGTAACATTCCAGACACCTAGCTTGTTTGTGAGTCATTTGAGTCTGTATGTAACCATCCACAGAGAGGAAAGAGAGGGAAGGATATATTGAAAGAAAGGCAATATAGAGATAGAAAAATACCAGAGATCTAGAAGAGATCTCGCGCTGCATATGCGATGCAATAGACTGTGCTAACCTCCCTCAAGATATATAATAGAAGCACAGTTTGGTGGATGTAACTCCCATCCTGGGGGTGAACCACGTTAAATCTGCGTGTTATGTGTTGCATGGATGTGATTGTGCTTGCTTATTATTCCTGGTTATTATGCATATAATGTTAGTTGCAGTAAGTGAATGTATGTATTGTTCAGCTCATGGCAATGTAGGAAGATAGAGATTAGTGGAAGTATTTTAGTAAGCTGCTTAAAGACTCCTTTACGTCTGTTTCTAATGACCATTTAATCACAATATAACTTCTGGGAAGTAGAGTTTCGCACAGTGATATAGTCAATGCTAAGAGTGCAAAGTCGTAGTGGTAAGATATCGCAGAGAGGCGATATTGCACTGGCAGAGGAGCTACAGTGCGCGATACTGTGAGCTGAAGGCTTAGCGTTGAGGAGAGGTCGAGTGTCCCACAGGGTGTAGAGATGCGATAAGGTTGGGGATATTGTGAGTAAGTGGAAGTTGCGTGACGTGGGAAGAAACCGTGCGACTTGTGCGTGGATAAGAATCGTATGGCTGAAAGTGCTGCGAGTAGAAGGGGACATGCGATGCGCCAATATAGCTGATTTTGTGGCTCACAGGAGTAAGAGAAAAGAAGTAGGATGCACAGAACCTGGTCCAAGACACTTGAGTCTTGGCCAACCCATTAGATTCACTTCGGGTGAGACTTCAGATCGCTTCGCGGTCTGTCGCCGAAAGGGCCAATGAGTTAGGGGTGTTGTTGATTGATTATAGTAAACCCGGGTCTGCCCATGCAATCAACAAATGGTTCCGTTGCCGGTTTAAATAACTGGGAGTTAATGTTCTGTTGGCATCCTACTAGAGAATATTTTCACCAGTGGCTGGATTCAAACTTGAGGGAGTTTTCCAAGAAAGAGAATCGGAGTCCAAAACTGAGCACAGAGGCCTGGTTAGAAAAGCATATCGCTTCAGATATACACACTATATTTTTTGCAACCTATGGAAACAAGCTTTTCGACTGGTTATCTAAGTTGACAGATAGGAATACATTCAAGAAGAAAAGTAACATTGTCTGGACACCAGAGCTGATTCAGACCGTGTAGAACCTCGACAATCCGATTACAAGAGCAGTGGACTTCTGGCTGACAAGTGTTCTAGAAGGCTTTGTTACAGAATTTGCAGTTGACCAGAGAAAGAGCTTCAACGCAGCTAAACGATACTTCTTCAGAGGATATCGTGGTAAGTACCTAATATCTCTAAACTTGTCCCTTAAGATGCTGCTATATGAAAAAGGAACAATGGATCTAGTCTCAGATGAATAAGTAAAGATAGTAATGTCACAAGAGTTTGAAAGTGATTTTGATGACATTGGACGAACACGTAGTGGAAAGAAGTATAAAGTAGATTTTAGTTCTCCTGTATTTGAAGACAGTTCAGACAGTATTAGACAACAGAGCCCTAGCACCACAGAAGAACCAGAGGGGCGTATCCCTTACCACCCCTACACTCCACAGAAACAAACAGGGACTCAGAATAACCCCGTAGGTACTCCATCTTGTAGCTCACAGTCAGTACCTACTCCCGCTACAACATGTTCACCTACACCGCTGAGTGGTAGTACCCCAGACAGTCAGAACCCACCATAGATAAATAGAATGGGAGACGACATGAAGCTACCTACTTTTAAAGGTACAGGAGCAGAGGACCCGGAACAGCATTGGTTCCTATGCGAAGCTATGTGGACCATTAAAACAATCAATGACAATAACCTTAAACTTGTACAGTTGGTCACCACACTTAGAGACAGAGCCTTGACATGGTACATAAAGTATACTACATTACCCAAGACGCTTGCCCAGGTCAAGAACGCCATGATTAAAGAGTTTAAGAAACCTAAGTCTGAGTCTCAGTGCATCACAGAGCTTAAGGATATTAAGCAGCTACCATCAGAGTCAGTATGGGACTTCGACCAGAAATTCAAAGCTCTTATAGACCAAGTAAGTTTTGAGTTTGCGCCACATTAGCATAAGGAATGGTTTATTGCAGCCCTGCTACCTCATATCAGAATGCCACTAATGCAGCAGAAACTTACTACTCAAGATGAAGTGCTGGAGATGGCAATGAAACTAGAGGCTTCACCTTTACCAGAAACCAGTACAGGCATGACAACTCTACAGACCCAGTTGGCCAATCTTACGTTACAGATACATGAACTTAAAAAAGGGAAAGAGGTTATGCAGGACATATGGTGCATAAAGTGTAGAGCACAGGGCCATAGTAAAGATAACTGTCCAGTATTTGCAGAATATTTAGCGTCAGGGGCTCCTAACCCCTACCACGAACACAAGGGCCATGGTGTGAAATATGTAAAACACAAGGACATCCACCTCAGCAATTCCCTTTGCTTCAAAAGTATGTACAGACACCTAAAAACCTATATTGTATCTTCTGTAAGTCCGTCGGGCACGATCAACAACACTGCCGAGCTTATGATCTCATGTAAGAAAGAACACATGATGTGTACAGAGTCCAAGCAGACACACAGGGTCCAGCAATAGGACCACAGCCGGATCAGACTTATGAAGGCCATGGAGGAGGATTCAGAGGATGAGGCCATGGAGGAGGCTTCACACGAGGAGAAGGCTTTGGCCGAGGAGAAGGCTTTGGCCGAGGAGGAGGTTTTGGCCAAGGTCGTGGACCAGTCACTTGTTATAATTGTGGAACCACAGGACACTATGCTAGAGACTGTCAAAACGCCACTACTACTTGTAACTACTGCAAATCTTATGATCATACCATAGAAGAGTGTCCTATCTTGATAGCTAAGATCAGAGACCCTAAACTAGCCGCACACCAGAACATCCAACTTATCATTGCTGAGAAGGCAGAACCGGAACCAAGAGTTAATATTGTGACTCGGAGCGGTGCTTCCACTAGTGGCACATCGCAGGAGACCGGAAAGAACACAAGTCAGGGGTGGGTGCGCAGAGCTCCTAGTAGAGCAACAACACTCGACCTACAGAAGAATAAAGAGACCTTTCATGAAGCCAAGGCTTCCTTTGATGAACTTACACCATCAGGACCACAGGTACCGCCATCTAGGAGCGTACCGTAGCAAGTACCTTGTAGCGATAGCCCTAAGCAGGCACAGCAGGCTACCACATCGGGAAGATGTGATGAGGATGAATCGACAGGAAGTGTACAAGCCTTCCTGCACAGCTGCTTGAAACTCCTGAGAAATGATAAAGCTGTCGGTGAGCTACAGCGCATGATAGATCAGTATCAGCAACCCTCTCTCTCGGGCAGTGCACACCGTGCTGTCCATAATATTACGAGACATACAAGGACAGGAAGAGAGATGAAATTCACAGCGCAGATTGGTGAATTTGAAATGGATGAGGTTGTCTTAGATCTAGGATTAGAGGTGAATGTTCTATCTAAGCAGACATGGGAACAGATGGGTAGCCCTCAGTTAGCCCTATCACCTATCCACCTGATATTAGCTAATCAACAGCGAGTATCACCATTGGGTCGACTACCGCAGGTGCCAGTTGATATTGACGGAGTTTGTACTTTTGTGGACTTCGAGGTTATAGAAATCATTGGTGACAGTCGACCATATCTAGCACTATTAAGTATTGATTGGGCGATTGGCAGCAAAGATGTCATTGACCTAAAGAAACGACAAATGACCTCTGAGGATGCGCAGATCCGGGTCATCGCACCGCTGGACCCTTACCAAGGTCCTAGATATATTGAACCCATCCGAGCAGAGGAAGAGGCACATAACATCGATAGCCTCTACCAGATGAATGCAAACCAGAATGACTACATCAATCCAACCGCAGAAGGGAACATTAGTTGGCGATGCGACAGCTCATGCGCATCGGATTCTGATGTTGGTCTAGAAAACTGGCAGAACAGACTTTACGAAGTCTCAACACGCAGATGTGCGTTTATTAGTAAGTCATTGCGATGGATTGGTGCCGAGATCGCTGAGACTCCATCATATCAAGGTCTGACGGATATCCAGGATTTTTTTGAATATTTTGAGCAACAAATTCCTCATGAGTAGAGGATCGCAGCTATGGACCTTACAGTTCGAGCCACACCTGCAAGATGGTGGTATGTGCATAAACAGAATATTGCATCATGGGATAATATGAAAATACTGATGGCGATCATATTTTCTGACGATAGAGAGTATGTTCAGCAGAATTACACAGGAGAAACTGATCCTAGAGCACACATTCAGACATGTGAACAGAACTGGTTGGACATTCCAGAGGATGAATGGGTTCACAGATTCATTCACACATTGGACACAGTTCCAAGGAACTGGTATACAGAGATTGAGTTGCGCAAAGGAACAACCACATGGTCACTTATGACAGACAGGTTCCTACTCACCTTTGCAATTGAGTCAGAACATCCAAGTGTTGCTCAGGCCCTCGACATAATCAAGACAAAGATTTTTGAGGATCGCACCATCTCAGTACCAGTCCAACCTGAGTGGACTATCCAGCTAGAAGAGGCGATGGAATGCTATAAATTTGCATCAGAATCAGAGGAGGCGGATGAGGATCCTCGCAATACCAACATTCCTGAATCAGAAGGCACTCGCAATGTGGAGGGACCACAGCTAGAGACTCCAGCGATCACCGAGCCCATCAAGATTAAAAAGATCAATATTGGCACAGACGCAGAACCTAAGTTTGCCTCTATTGGAGACTACTGGAATGATGAAACAGTCGGACAGATTGCAAATCTGCTACATGACTATCAGGACCTATTTCCCACCAAGTTCACAGAGATGAAGGGAATAGCTGGAGACCTGGGAGTCATGAGGATACCATTAAAGGAGGATGCTAGACCAGTTAAGCAATGCCCATACAGATTGAATCTGCGCTACAAAGAAAAAGTAAAGGACGAAATTGATAAAATGCTAGTTGCAGGCATCATCGAGCCAGTTGAGGAAAGCGAATGGGTTAGCCCTATGGTAGTGCAAGAGAAGAAAACAAAAGGGGACATCAGGATCTGTGTTGATCTGCGAAAACTCAACGATGCATCACTTCATGATCCATTTCCAACACCGTTCACTGATGAAGTATTAGACAACGTGGGAGGACTGGAGGTTTACTCCTTCACCGATGGGTTTTCAGGCTACCATCAGATTAGAATACATCCAGAAGATCGATCCAAGACCACCTTTACAACAGAATGGGGCTCGTTCCAGTATACGGTAATGCCCTTTGGTCTTAAGAATGCACCAGCTATATTTTATAGAGTAGTAGTTGCTGTATTTAAAGAATACATTCATAAATTCTTGGAAGTATATTTTGATGATTGCACTGTATTTGGGTTAATTGATAAGCACATAGGCGATCTAAGACTGATGTTAGAGAAATGTAGACAGTACCAGATTTCTCTAAACTTGAAAAAATGTATATTCTGTGCACCGTTTGGTATCTTGTTGGGTCACATTGTTTGCAGACAAGACTTGATGGTAGACCCCGCCAAGATCACTATCATTGTAAACCTTCCGGCACCCAACTCAATCAAGCAACTGAGGACGGTACTTGGTCATACCGGGTATTATAAAAAGTTCATCAAGGACTACGCAAAGATTACAGCGCCGATGGAGAAATTGCTCAAGAAGGATGTAAAATTCCTATGGAACGAGGAATGCCAGCAGAGTCTAGACATACTTAAGGAGAAGATGGTTATAGCACCCATCCTAGTATTTCTGATCTGGACTAAGCCTTTCCATGTACATGTGGATGCATCTGGCATCGCATTAGGAGTTGTCTTGACCCAGCCAGGAGAAGGGGATCTCGACCATCCCATCGCATATTCCAGCAGAAAGCTATCCACAGCGGAAAGGAACTACACCACAACAGAAAGGGAGGGCTTAGCTATGGTATATGCGCTACAGAAGTTCAGGTACTATCTATTGGGCACCTCGTTTAAAATGTTTACTGACCATTCTGCATTAAAGTACCTAGTCAATAAACCAGTGTTAGGGGGGAGAATCTGCAGATGGTTACTCCTATTCCAGGAGTATGATTTTGAAATCATTGTGAAACCAGGAAGACTGAATGCAAGACCGGATCATCTGTCGTGGTTAGACTTAGGAGAAGAGCCCAGTAACCTAGAAGACAATTTGCCAGATGCACCGTTTTTTTCCATACAGATTGCAGAGGAGTATTATGCCGACATTATTCAATTCCTCACCATAGGAGTAGCACCTGATGAGTTTACTAAGCAGCAAAAGAAACAGTTGGTTGTTAAGGCAGCAGACTTCACCCTCATTGCAGGATGCCTATACAAGTTAGGCCTGGATGAAGTTCTACACAGATGTGTAATGCCACATGAAAAAGACATTATTATCAAAGAGGCTCACTCAGGAACCACAGGAGGTCATTTCGCTGGAAAACAGACTACGCAGAAAATCTTAGAGGCAGTTTTGTGGTGGCCTACATTACATAAAGACACTAAGGACTTTTGCAAATGCTGCAATATCTGCCAAAGGGTAGGAAAACCCTCGCGACGCGATGAAATGCTGCTGCGACCACAAGTCACGTTGCGCGCATTTGACAAATGGGCTATAGACTTTGTGGGTCCAATCAACCCACCAGGGAAGCGCACTGGTGCGAGATATATTATCACTAGAACAGAGTACCTCACCAGATTGGCATAGGCCAAAGCAGTAAGAAATTGTGATGCTGCTACAACTGCACAGTTCCTCTTTGAAAAAATCATCAGCAGGTTTGGATGCCCAGTAATTTTGATGAGCAACCAAGGTACACATTTCTTGAACAGTACTATTGAGGCATTAACAGAAGAATTCCAGATCCAGCACCATAAGAGCACTCCCTACCACCCGCAGGCTAACGGTACAGTAGAGGCCTTCAATAATATTTTAGAAAATGCTCTTACTAAGATCTGTAATAGCCAGAGAAACGATTGGGACCTCAAAGTTAACGCTGTCTTATGGGCATACAGAACCACATGCAAGAAACTTACGGGACACACACCTTTCAGCTTGGTATATGGACAAGAGGCTGTTATGCCTATGGAGTATATTCTTCCCAGCTTAAGAATCGCTCAGATTACCGAGATGACTGATACAGACACAGTCGAAGCAAGGCTCGCACAGCTGCTTGCCCTAGAAGAAGACAGGTTCATCGACGGATTCCATCAGAGAGTGCAGAAGGCCCCGAGAAAAAGCTTGGCATGACAGACACATTAAGAATAAGACTTTCCAGACCGGAGACCTGGTGCTCCTCTATGACAACAAATTTATCAAGTTCCTAAGGAAGTTTAAGACACATTGGCTGGGGCCATACCAGATCCAACAAGTCACAGAAGGAGGTGCCGTTCAGCTCAACCAGCTGAACGGGGAGCTCTTGCCCACATGTATTAATGGCAGTGGGCTGAAAATCTATAGTGATAGCCTCCCCACCTCTCAGCCCTAGCATGAATAGTTTATGACGGTGCAGATGTCCAGTGTAGTTGAAAGGAGGCATCGCACCGGGAATGAGTCTACACCCTTAAAAAAAATAAAAAATAAAAATAAAAATAAAAAAATTGACACTGTTTGTTCGCGTAGGTGATGTGGAGTTCCATCGCAACAGTCAGATGTTTCCCCCTGCCACGTATTCAGTTAACAACCGACAGTGGGCTAGTCAAGTCATTATCTGACAGGTAGTTAATGAAGAAATGACCGGTATCCTCTACCGTAGATTTGGCAGCAGTATAATAAATTTTTCTAGATTTGGTAAATCTCCGACGACACTGGTGCCTAGATATGCACGTTTTGAGGGACACGTGATCAGATCTCAGCAATTATGACAGATCAGAATGATGGGTAAGGTCTCATCCACGTAATTATGATGACCAACGGGGTTGACCCAGGAGGACCGTTGCGTCCGGTAGTATGCCTTCAGCATAAAAGCAGACATCCCTCAAGTAGGAAGGGTACAGTTGCCAAATCTCAAGAGCTATGCAAGGTAGTGCTCAGTGTCCCCTCTGCAGAGCTAATTAAGTTGCAGAGTACAGTGACTTCCAGAGTTCGAAGCCACTGCATGCCCACAGTATTGAGCCAAGCGAATTTTGACTGAGGCCGAACCTATAGAAGTCAAGTTTAGAAAGAACGTACTAGCCGTGCGTTCGCCATGACGGCGCCACCCAAGGTTGTGAAATTAGAGACAGCACAAGTTAGACAGTCGCTAAGGATGAAGATTCAAGCACCAAAAGTAGAAGTTGTCACTAAAGTCTCTGCTAAGGAGAAGAAGAACGCCGAGCCGATCACTGAAGATAAGAAAGCAGAGCAGAAGAATGATGAGAAGAAACCTCCCGCTAGGAGAAAGGTAAAAATGAGAAAAAGAAAGCAACGGGATAAAATCACTGACCTATCTGATCAGCTAAGAAAAGCACGAAAGATTGCGAAGGTACTGAAATAGAAACCTGAGGGTCAGAGGCAGCATGTGGATCTGGACCACTTCGAAGAGAAGAGAAGTGGAAGAAGACTGCAAACCCAGCGGAGGGGAGACTTCCAGAACGAGGACAAAGGCTTGTTCTTGGAGCGAAGTTCATGGGTTGCTTCTTCTCCATCCATGAGGCTCTAGGTGGAAGGAAATGTTTGAGAAGGCTGGAAGATACAGATTTTCCTTGTGATAAAAGTTCTAACCCAGATAAAAAGGAAAGGATATCCGTGGAACACTTCTCAAACACTAGAGCGCTCATAGAGAAGAAAGAGCGAAGAGAGAGAAACCGTGACCATGGGCAGAAAGGATAAGAGAGCCCAGCGAACTAAGTTACCGAAATTCCAAGAGAACACGCCGAGGAGATGAAGAATGAAGTCGCAGGACTTCAAGGCAGGCTACAGCGCACTTCGCAGGAGGCGAAGGATAAGTTGCAGCAGGAGAAGCCTGTTGCAGGTGGCTCGAGGACGAGCCACAAGTGAGTGTTAGGGGACTGTTGGAGCAGGGTCCCGCAGCTACAGAAGAAGCTGCTAGTTTTGGCGGAAGGATATAGTTTTGGTGAAAAGAAGACAAGGCAGGGCTACGACGCCATAGCACGTTTCCAGCTAGAGAACAGAGCCGAAAACTGTGACTTTTTTGGGATGCGAAAGTCAAAGAAAGGCAACGGTACCTGAGTGGCTGAGAAAGGAGAGCTCACCCACTACATTGAAGGCAGCGGCAGAAGACAGGAGGGCTCAGCAACCCTCATAAAGAAGAAGGAGCAACGAGGCTCAAGCATTGAAGGCGAAGGACAGAAAGCAGAGAAGCGGTGCATAGTACCCATGGTCAGTTCCGGGAAGCATGGAAGACTGCAGAGAGCTGTGGTGTGACGGGAAGCAGCTACCTCAAGGACAGAGAGGACCGACTGTCACTAATTAGGGTTTGGGTTACTGTTGGGACAGGCCCACAGTGTTGTAATGGCGAGACCTTCGGGCCGCCTATAAAAGCTGGTATTTTGTATTGTAAAGGGTTGGTTGGTTCGGATGATGAGTCGTTAGTTGGTCAGTTGATTATATTTTTGAAGTAGACTCAGGAGTCAGTCAGACAGACTGTGTTGTAACGTTCCAAACACCTAGCTTGTCTATGAGTCATTTGAGTCTGTATGTAACCATCCACAGAGAGGAAAGAGAGGGAAGGATATATTGAAAGAAAGGAAATATAGAGATAGAAATAGACCAGAGATCTAGAAGAGATCTCGCGCTGCATATGCGGTGCAACAGACTGTGCTAACCTCCCTCAAGATATATAATAGAAGCATAGTTTGGTGGACGTAACTCCCATCCTGGGGGTGAACCACGTTAAATCTGTGTGTTATGTGTTGCATGGATGTGATTGTGCTTGCTTATTATTCCTGGTTATTATGCATATAATGTTAGTTGCAGTAAGTGAATGTATGTATTGTTCAGCTCACGGTAATGCAGGAAGATAGAGATTAGTGGAAGTATTTTAGTAAGCTGCTTAAAGACTCCTTTACGTCTATTTATAATGACCATTTAATCACAATATAACTTTCGGGAAGTAGAGTTTCGCACAGTGATACAGTCAACGCTAAGAGTGCAAAGTCGTAGTGGTAATATATCGCAGAGAGGCGATATCGCACCGACAGAGGAGCTGCGGTGCGCGATACTGCGAGCTGAAGGCTTAGCGTTGAGGAGAGGTCGGGTGTCCCGCGGGGCACAGAGATGCGATAAGGTTGGGGATATTGTGAGTAAGTGGAAGTTGTGCGACGTGGGAAGAAACCGTGCGACTTGCGCGTGGATAAGAATTGCATGGCTGAAAGTACTGCGAGTAGAAGGGGACGTGCAATGCGCCAATATAGATGATTTTGTGGCTCACAGGAGTAAGAGAAAAGAAGTAGGATGCGCAGAACCTGGTCCAAGACACTTGAGTCTTGGGCAACCCATTAGATTCACTTCGGGTGAGACTTTAGATCGCTTCGCGGTCTGTCGCCGAAAGGGCCAGTGAGTTAGGGGTGTTGTTGATTGATTATAGTAAACCCGGGTCTGCCCATGCAATCAACAATAAACCATCAATTTTGGATTCATTATGCAACCAAAGAGAGAGCTACATAAACTATGAATGCATTATATTGTGGGCCTGAGAGAAGCAAACAACTAATAAACATCAATGTTAATAAATGGGAAGACAAAGGTCCCTTGAGATACAAAAATGGTACAGAGAAGACCATTTCTAAAACGATAATATGATGTATGATGTATGGATATCATCTTCAAAATGGGATGGGTGCATCCATCATATATCCAGTGGTTTATGTATTGATTACAAGGGGAGAAAAACATCTTGAACTACTAATGTACAAATGGATGGGTACTTAGCATATTTTAGGAATTTGCATGTTCTATATGTTTCACTTTCAATGGAAAACATATGCACTATGCACTACACACACTCAGGAGGGAACACACCATGGTATTGACATATTAACATCAACCCAGGTAAATATTTTCATATGTTCTAACTAGCTATGGAATCCACCCGCTCTATCACAAGCTACGAGCTATAACTAGCCCCCCTATATCACAAGCTACATGCTATAACTAGCTATGGAGCGTAAACACACCAACCATTGGATCAAATAAATTTTTTGAAGGAATAAGGATATTAATAAACTATTGTATCCATTGCATTGTATACATTCATATACACATTAAGCCTGAGGAATACTATCACTAGATCTAGATTGAACAAAATCCTCCTCTAATGCAAAATATTGGCTATCTACTGATTAAGATGAGAGAGGAAGAGATATATTGATACTGGCTATCCACTAACTAAGATGAGAGAGGGGAAGATACCATCCAAATAAATACCTATACATATACAGTCAATTTTCCATCCATCATGTAGTAAACTATAGCCCATGTTTTTATATTGGTTGTTTGGGTCAACAACATCCATCCAAAGACGTATATATATAATTCATTGCATATGAGAGAGATAGCCATTCACACACAATAGGATTTGAACCCAAAATTCGATGACAGAATCCGATGACAGTCGACACAACGTACGAATGTGTTAGATTGCAATGATGAAAAGTACTGTACCTTCTAAACTATTTTAGCATCGTCAAATTTTCGACATCATTAGCGTAGGTTTTACAACGGAGGTATTGTCATTGATTATGCAACGGTGTCATGTCAAATTTGCGATGGACATATTGGTGGTGCTGTCGTTGGATATCTGACAAAAGAGTATCGAATATGTGATGATGATGTCATCAGATATCCAACAACTGAGGGTGTAAGATTTTCGACGTGTACAGGATGTTTTTTGAAATAATATAAAGACATGTTTCAAATAGTTTGACCCATATTTCCAATGGTAACTATGTTCACATTGTCGGATATTTGATGACTGTGCAATTATAAATTTAAACATTTAGAAACATTCCAACATGTTTCCTATAAAAGCGACGAATGGTTTGCGAAAATTATTTATTCCTCAACTAATGGTTTCACGAATTGTTTTATTCTTCAACGGGCATTTGCGGGAATTTTTTTTTTCTTCGAAAGACATTTTACAGGGATTTTTTATTCTTATAAAAACCTCCGTTTTAGAAAATTGTGATGCATGGAATTTGATTTTTTAAGATTTTCGATAGTATTCATTCAAGAATTTTGTGACAAAATGTTAAATATAAATATTCCTGATCCAAATGAAAACAATCGATAATTGCTTGCTAGACTATGGGATGCAGCGAAACCAAGGGGTGATGGAAAATTTTATTGTCCATGTACTCAATGCAGGGGATTTAAGAGGAGAAGAATATTGATCTCAACAGCCACAAAACATTGCAGGGAACATGGGCACACTGAGGGGGGGGATGAATATTGTCGATTTGTAGGTTTAGCATTATAAAAAAATTTATATTCTTTGCTTTGGTAAATGTATGTATTATTTTAATATTTCCTATATTAATGTATATCTATCTATGTTTCCATGTATTTATGAAGGAAATACACCCTATGACATATCGTCCAGAGGAAGTGCTTTCAGAACAAGTTCCGGATCAGGATCATGGAGCATCTATGATTAATGGAGAATAAGTGAATGATCATATTAAACAAGATGATCATACTAATAATGCAGTTGAAGATGATGGTACAAATACATTAATCCATGATTCATTTAATGTTAGAATGGATAATGATGATGACGATGATAGTGAAAATAGTGATGACTTTGATAAAGAAAACGATATGCCTCTTCTCGATAAGGCATATGTGTTAGAATAATCAACCCATAGTTAGCTACCTGAGACATTAATTAATCTATTTTTGTCTTATTTGCCTAGTTTCCATATTCCACTCTATGCAAGTTGTCCTCCACATGTCCTAGATAGTCAAACTTGCTAAAATCGAGTCATGGAGCACTTGGGAAACATCTTGGAATCAATTCTGCTTTATTCCTAAACCTCCCTAGTGCATATCTGCTTTTTCTGCTTTATTGTTGCTTTTACTGAGTTTTAAGGCAATTGGGAAAGTATGACTAGGTGAAGTTGACTTATTTTTTTCCCTCATCATCCTCCTCTCTTTTATCCTAATAAAAGCATGTATGAGTTGTCCTTCCATTACCTATTATCTTTCCTAATTGATTTTTCCAATTCGTGAGATCCTAGGCAAATTTGGAAACTACTTTATGCACCTATGGGGGATTTGACTAGATTTAGTAAGCCTGCTTTTGACTAATTCAAATGGAATCCAAATGCATTCGAATATATCATGTAATTATTTATTGTGGCAGCCTATGACTTCACAAGGTTGGATATTGTACACTTATTCAATACAGATTATTGTTTTGCTCCATATTCAGTCTCCTTTGTGTGTAATTTGCATGTGTAATTGGCAATTTTTGTGAGTGTAATTGTTCTAACACCTGGGTTCAATTTCCACATGGTATCAAAGCCTTTGCATATTGATTTCTCTCCTTCCATATTGTTATTGCAGGTTTGACATCATTGACTGGGAGCATTCTGCTGACTGAAGGGACAATTTATGAGCTATGGATCAATCTCAGAAGATCATCTTGACTCCATTTAATTTATTTGAATGGAAAGTAGATTGAGATACTATTGAGAGATAAAGGCATCTATAGAGTGACTATGGCAACATAAGTAGATCCCAATGCAGCTGCAGAGTAAATTAAATGGCACAACAGGAGGGATGAGGCCTATGGTCTCGTGTGTCTGAGCATATCCAGAGACCTCCTTTTCCATATTGATGGATTGACATCACCAAATGAAGTATGGGAGAAGCTTGTTGAGATTTTTGGTAAAATATATGAGATGAGAGGACATCAAATCGAGAATGAATTGATCTCCTTGAGTCCTAGCAGCTTCGAATCCCTGCAACTCTACTTTTCCAAGTTTAAAACCCTTGTTTTGCAGCTAAAACAGTGTGGAATTGAAAAGAAGGAGGAGAAACTGGTTTTGGCGATACTATTAAAGCTTGGCCCTAACTATTTAGTGTTTTTTTTGACCTTCCATGCAACCAAGTTGACAGCTCGAGCATGGAAGATGCCTAAACTTGCAGAGTTCATGGAATCTCTCACATAAGAACAAGATAAACTGGTGATGATGGGCACCATCAAACCTTCCAAATACCAAGCTATGGTTGTTGGATATTTGAGGGTGGATTCAAAAGGAAAGAAGAAATCTAAGAAGCCACCTGAGCAAAAGAGATACAAGAACAAGTTTCCAGAGGAGCCCCAAGGTTCCAAGAAGAACCCCTAGAAGAAGAAGAATAAAGGAGAAATGAGCAAGTGCGCATACTGCAGTAAGGGAAATCATCCTGAAAGCTCCTACATGAAGAAGCAAATTGACATGCTGACCCAACTCCTGGAGAAGAATGGAATCTCCCTTCCTGATAGCTCAAAGAAGAGGGAAGGAGGATCAAATTCAGAAGATAGAGAGAGAGTTCATGCATTGGTTGCTGGCACATCAAGCTCACCTAGTTTCATCATTGATTCTGGAGCTTCAAGACATATGGTTTTGACGAAGCAGGCATTCACCTCACTTGACATGTCGAAAATTACACCAATAGTACTGGGATATGACTCTCTCATTGAAAGTTTGGGCAAAGGGAGGATTGACCTTGACCATGGTAAGTTCAGTAATGTATTGTATGTTCCAGGTCTTGCCTCTAACCTCTTGTCAGTGTATTAGATGACCCACATAGGGTCTCCAAAGAAGGTCATATTCTCCCCTAATGAAGTTGAGATCACAGAGATCTCAAGTGGCAAAGTCATTGCAAAAGGAGTTGCAAATCACATTTCCTACCCTACTCAAACCCCTCTGCTCTTTTGATTCATGCTAATGAGGCAAGCAAGCTTTGGCATGAAATATTTGGCCGTCTTAACTATAAGTATCTTTCTGATCTTAGTGAAAAAGAAATGGTCATAGGGTTACCAAAGATTAAGTTTTCCAAAGGAGTCTGTCAAGGTTGCATCTTAGGAAAACACCCAGAGCATAAATTTGAGAACCCTATGACTCAAGAGGTATGCCAAGATTGATGGATTTCTACTATCATTGAGTTTTCTTTGATGCAAGTCTGATCCTAATGTTTATTTGAAGCTGATTCATGGTTCTTTGATGATTATTGTCTTGTATGTGGATGACCTTCTCATTACAGGAAGCTCAAAGGATGAAATTGCCTCCTTGAAGGATGCAATGAACTGTGCATTTTCTATGACTGATTTGGGGTTATTGAGCCAATTCTTGGGTCTCGAGATTGCTCAAACCAAACATGGAATAAAAGTACATCAGTCCAAGTATGCCTTGGATTTGCTGAACAAGTTCAACATGAAATATTGCAAGCCAAGCAAGATTCCCTTCCTTTCAGGAGTTAAGCTTGAAGAAGTAAGTTCTTCTCCTATGGTAAATAATACACTATATAGGCAACTGATTGGGTGTTTACTATACCTTACAAATACTCGACCTGATATTTATTACACAGTAAGTGTGGCTTCAAGATACATGGATCAGCCTCATGAGATCCATTGGAGAGTAGCCAAAAGGATCCTTAACTTTGTTCAGGGAATAAGGACTCATGGGATCTTCTACAAAGCTAAATCTGATCTTGATTTGATTGGGTTTACTGATAGTGACTGGGAAGGTGACAACACAAATCAAAAGTCAACATCAGGATATGTGTTCATGCTTGCTGAAGGACCAATCAGCTGGTCAAGCAAGAAATAGAGTGCCATTGCACTCTCATCTACAGAAGCAGAGTACAGAGGAGTTGTAAATGCAGCAACTCAATGTTTATGGTTCTAGGGGTTACTTGGTGATTGTGGATTCGAATCAGAATACTCAACTACTATCTATTGTGATAATCAGAGTACCATTCGAATCCGCAATGATCCAGTTCAGAGACAGAGAACCAAACACATTGAGATCCATATGCACTACATCAAACAGCTTGTGCATGATGGCACCATTCACCTACTCTTCTGTTCATCTTTAGAACAAGTAGCAGACATCTTCACCAAATTTTTTTGTGAGAAGACTTTCAGCAATCTCAAATCACTGTTGGGAATTAATGATCATGCTGTGAAGCATGATTGATGACAAGATTTTCAAATTTTGTTTTACTGTCCATGTTTAAGGGAGGATTTTTCCCACTGGGTATTTGCATCTTTCCTTGTTTAAATGGACATGAAGTATGTAAAGGGTGACTAAGCCTTGTTGCTAGGCCCTATAATTTTCTGATATTTTACTCATAAGTTAGGCTTAAGGGGGGGTGTTAGAATAATCAACCCATAGTTAGCTACCTTAGACATTAATTAATCCATTTTTTTCTTATTTGCCTAGCTTCCATATTCCACTCTATGCAAGTTGGCCTCCACATGTCCTAGATGGTCAAACTTGCTAAAATTGAGTCATGGAGTGCTTGGGAAACCTCTTGGAATCAATTCTACTTTATTCCTGAACCTCCCTAGCATATATCTACCTTTTTTGCTTTATTGTTGCTTTTACTGAGTTTTAAGGCAATTGGGAAAGTATGACTGGGTGAAGTTGACTTGTTTTTTTCCCTCATCATCCTCCTCTCTTTTCTCCTAATAAAAGCATGTATGAGTTGTCCTTCCATCACCTATTAGCTTTCCTAATTTATTTTTCCAATTCGTGAGATCCTAGCAGATTTGGAAACTGCTTTATGCACCTATGGGGGATTTGACTAGATTTAGTAAGCTTGCTTTTGACTAATTCGAATGGAATCCCAATGCATTCGAATCTATCATGTAATTATTTATTATGGTAGCCTATGAATTCACAAGGTTGGCTATTGTACACTTATTCAATACAAATTAGTGTTCTGCTCCATATTCAGTCTCCTTTGTGTGTAATTTGCATGTGTAATTAACAATTTTTGTGAGTGTAATTGTTCTAACACCTGGGTTCAATTTCCACAATATGAACCCCTTTATGAAGGCTCCAGAAAAAATCTTCTCTTTGCTGTATTGTTGATAATGAACTTGATGGTTATGAATGGTATTTCAAACATATCAATCACACAGATGCTAATGTATGTAAAATAATCCATCACATATATACAATCGTGATAAAGTTTATTTGTATTCCTATAATAATTGTATTGTTAATTCATTATTGATCATAATACAAATGAAGTGTGTTTCATTAATATTATTTATTTATTACATTAACTATATTTTTTTTTTATGTAGCTTGATAGCTGAATTTTTGTTACCACCATCAAATATTTTACCTCGCACATATCGAGATTTATCTTCCATCATGAAAGAGATTGGAGTGCATTATGAAGCAATTCATGCATGCCCGGATGACCTTGTTAGATATTATAATCAGCATGAATTTTCAACAGAATGTCTGGAATGTCATATTAGTAGATATCAAATAGATCAAGTAACAAAAGGGTGCCTCACAAGGTTCTTCGTTATATTCCCAGCATTCCACGTTTGCAATGACTGTTCAGGTGCAAAAAAATAGTGCAATTTTTGGATTACTATGCCAGGAATAGAAGTCAAGATGATGTTATTCAAATTCCTGCAGATGGTTCTACTTTTAGAGATATGGAGGAAAAGTGGCCTAACTTTAAAGAAGAACCACATAATCTTAGGATTTATTTGGCAGCATATGGTGTTAATCCATTTTCACAGATGAAATACATTTACACGGTGTGGCTTATTTTTATTATCAACAATAACATTCCTCGATGGTTGTCAATAAAGAGGGAGCACATAATGTTGTTGATGATTATTCCAGGTATTTTGTGTCTACAACTGTTTTATTTCTAATGTATTTATGGCATCTCATTTGTCATATTATGTTTCCTAATTTCATTTGTATATTTTTGTATTTTACTCTTATGCATGGTTTATATATCTTAATGGTTCTAATAATGATATGTTTTATATGTAAGTTCTCATCATCAGGTAAGTTCCAAGTCAAAGATATGAATATATATATCGAACCTCTTATAGATGAGCTATTGAAGTTATGGAATGGCATCACTATGTATGACGTATCTAGATCAATAGGACAAAGGAAATTTCAATTCCATGCAATGGTTGTATGGACAATACATGATGCCCCTGGGTTAACCCAATTTTGTGGTTTGTATTTTTAAGTTCCACTTTAATTTCATTTAGTTATATGAAGTAGTTAATATAGTTTATATATAATTATAATTGACATAGATATTCCATATCTATATATTGTAGGTCTTCAGACAAAGGGTAAATTTGCATGTCCAGTTTGTGGTTCTAAGATAAAATCCCATCACTCAAAAAGCTTAATAAATGAGGTGTTTGATGAGTATAGTCATTTCCTCTCTAAGAATCATAGGTATAGAACAACCAAAAAAAATATTTTCAATGGGAAGCAAGAGACTGCATTAAAACCATGGATAATTACACCTCACCTTTGGAAGATGCAATACAATAGAAATCGTCATCATGGTACGTATGGATCATCGTATATGAATTGTTATGTATTTTAATTTTTATTGTGAGTTGTTTACTGTAGTGGCCATATTTTATTTATGATGAATTTATTTATAAACTAATATTCATGATGTCCATCATGATCATGAAGGAATTAATGGTCTTCCACAAGGAATGAAAAGTTATCCTATACAATTCAACAGTTTTCCCTACTATGAGCACCTACAAATTGCTCATTTGTTTGATACAATGCATATTGGAAAGAGTGTGACTGAAACATTATGGCGACTACTGGAGCTAAGGAGGGAGAAAGATAAAATTGTGAAAGCTTGCAAAGAAATTCAAGAAAGCAACCATGCAATGAAATATGTCATCCAATTTCATAGCAATGGAGACCAAGTTAATATAAACTCAATTCCATGGATGTTTACGGAGCAGCAAAGCAATGTTGTCAAAGAAGTAATGCAGAAAATTAAATTTCCCACTAGATTTTGTGTGAACTTGAAGAATATCATAACAAAAAGGGTGATTTTGCGAGGGTCAAAACACATGATTGACACGTCTTCATCAAGGTAATTATTATTGTTATGTCCATATAATTTATTTATTTTCATTTTATTGCATATATTTTTTTTTCTTGTTTGTATACTCTTTGTTTAATAAATGGTGTGGTTTGTATATTGATACAGTATGTTCTACCTCTCTCTCTCCCGGACTACTTCGACAACAATGTCAAACAAGTTATATATAATCTTGGTAAATACATGAGGTAACTAGCGATTAGTTGCATGTGCTTATTGTTTCTTTAATTCTCCATATAATTTATATTTGTTTTTTGTGCACCATTTCAGGATATGTAATTTAATGTTTTTCTTGTTAAATATCGTTATTGGTTTGCATCACTTGTAGATGGTTGAAATATAAAGAAATCCATAAAGAATATATAAAGTATTGGAGGAGATAAATTCCTCGTCTCATGTGTGAAATGCAGAAGCATCTACCTTCGGCATTTTTCAATGCACAAGAACACTACCTCATACACCAAGTTGAGGAGATTGAGTTGTGTCGACCTGTGCACTCAAGATCCATGTGGATGGTTGAGAGGAACTTGAAATTTATGAAGGATTTGGTGAGACAACAAGCACATGCTGAGGGTTCTATGATGGAAGGATATACAGTATACCAAAACATGTTTTATGTTAGTGAATATCTCCCTATTTTAGCGTCAAAACTCAATTTATGTCGCATATGTGATCCAAACTCCAATAACAAATTTGAAGGGGAGAAACAGAAGGGTAAAGGTAGATTGAGGAAGGTGAAAGGTAATTATTAGCTAGTGGATGTTTATTATATCGTTCATATTCTAATTGTATTTTCTAGTTATTGCATCAATTAAGAGCATATACTTTGTTTAGGAAATTTACACCTGTTTTTCATTTTAATGATTATTTTCTTCAAGCATTTGGTCGAGAATGGGATGAAATTCATTTATACATCACAAACAATCTTGACTAGATGAAGGAATGGATTGAATGATCCAAACAATCGGGTCATGGAATATCATGGGAAGGTGTGGCTTCATTGGTAAAAGAAGCACATCGCAATGGAGATAGAAATCTTACAGAAAGGGAAATCGATTTAGCATATGGTTTAAAAGATAAAATGGCAAGAATATTAATCAACCACTCTAAATATTTTATTTTCAAATTACATTTTGATGTACATGTTGTTCTTTTCCATGTATTGTTGCCTAACTATTGAATCGTTGTGTAGTCTTTTTGTGTATTGCATGTTGCAGGTAAAACACCATAAGGCTATGGTCTGCAATGGTTGTAGATATCGCATCAAAAAATTGGACGAAATAAAGAAAAAATTAGATTATGGGATATCTGCAATCTTTGAGGTGACCAATGTTTCATCTAGAAGTGACAGACATCCAGAAATCTCAGAAAATTGATACTATGAGTATTTGGAAGATATTCTACAATGTGACTTTAAATTCTTTAAGGTAGTTCTATTCATTGTCAAATGGTATAGGTTACAATTGAATCAACGTGATCCCGATATAACAATTATTGAACATGATAATTGATTTACCATGGTAAATACAAGGTTGTTTGAGCCAGGAACATAGCCCTATGTTCTTCCAAGGCAATGTGAACAGGTATTTTACTTGGAGGTTCCAGGTAAAGCGGGGTGGTCATTTGTTGTGAGACATGATCCAAGGGGAAGGCCGGTAAAGTATAACCTAGAATATGGTAATGAAGAGGTTTCTCTGGAAGAAGAAGATGATGATTAAGAGCATGATCAACATGAGTTAGATGATGGTGATGATCCAATAGAAGATGTCGAAGAATTAGTTGAATTAGATGATGTAGAAGACAAATCCCATGAATATTATACCAACGATGACATGATGAGCATAACTAACTTAGATGACGATCATGATATGGCCAATCCTTACAATGTTGACTCTAGATATGATGATACGGATGATGGCTTGGATGAAAAAGACGATGAACTATATTGAAAGGTAAATATTTAATTAGACCTATCCTTTTATCTTATTTTTTTTAAAGAGTTACTAACATCATCATCATCAGCATCATCTTCATCACCATCATCATGTTGATCATCATTGTCACTATCATCATCATCATCATGGTCAGCACCATCATCATCATTAGCATCATCATCATCAAGAGCACCATCATCATGATCATGACCCTCATCATCATCATCATTATCATTGTCATCATCATCATTTTCATCATCCTGATGATGATAATCATCATCATCATCATCAAAATCATCATCATCATCATCATCATCGTTGTCTTCTTCATCATCATTGTCATTACGATGATGTTCAACATCATAATCTTCATCATCATTATGTTCATCATCATCGTCACCATCCACATCACCACCGGCATCATGTTGATCATCATTGTCATCATCATCATCATCATCATCGTCTTCATCATCATCATTATCTTCATCATCATCATCATCATCATCCTCATCATTGTCTTCATCATAATGATGATGATGATCATCATCATCATCGTCGTCGTCGTCATTGTCATCTTCAATATCCCCATGATAATCATCATCATGATAAACATCACCATCATCATCATCGTCTTCATCATCATCATCATCATCATCATCATCATCATCATCATCATCATCATCATAATCATCATCGTATTCATCATCATCATCGTCTTCATCATCATCATTGTCTTCATCATCATCATTGTCATCATATTCATCATGATGATGATGATCATCGTCATTGTCATCTTCATCCTCATGATAATCATCATCATCATCATCATGTTCATTATCATCGTCTTCATCATCATCATAATCATCATCATGTTCATTATCATCATCTTCATCATCATCATCATCGTCATCGTCATCGTCTTCATCATCATCACCATCATCACCATCCACATCACCATCATCATCATGTTGATCATCATTGTATTCATCATCATCGTCGTCGTCTTCATCATCTTCATCGTCATCATTGTCTTCATCATCATCATCATCTTCATCATCATTGCCATCATCATCTTCATCATATTGATCATCATCATCATCATCATCATCATCATCGTGTTCATTATTATCCTCTTCATGATGATGATGATGATGAATATGATCATCATTATCATCATCATCACCATCATCACCATCATCACCATCGTCATCATGACCATCATCACCATCATCATCATCTTCATCATCATCGTCATCATCATCATCATCATCATCATCATCATCATCATCATCATCATCATCATCATCATCATCGTCGTCATATTCATCATCGTCGTCTTATTCATCATCATCATCTTATTCATCACCATCATTGTCATCGTCTTCATCATCATCGTTGTCATCTTCATCATCATCGTTATCGTCTTCATCATCATCATCTTCATCGTCATCATCATAAAATTACATAATTTAAATTTCTTGTTAAACGTTTTTCACTTTCATCAATATTATTTATTAAAAAAACCACATATAATTTAAAATTTCAAAATTATATAAAAATATATCTTATCATCACGATCATCATCTCCATCCATCATCATCATCATCATCATCATCGTCATCATCGTCGTCGTCATCATCATCATCATCATCCATCATCTTCATCATTGACAATGACAAAAAAATTCCTCATTCCTCATAATTAAAGATAATCCTTTGAAATTATCCATAAAATTACATAATTTAAATTTCTTGTTAAACGTTTTTCACTTTCATCAATATTATTTATTAAAAAAACCACATATTAAAAATTCAAAATTATATAAAAAAATCTCTTATTCCTAAAATACATAACACAAAAAATTGTCTTCAACTCAAAACTTATAATTTCATTCGATAATCCTACTTTATTATGGAACTTATACCATATTAATATTAATACTATTTATTTTTTAAAGCACAATGTGACACTTTTCAATCATATGGTTTCTCATACACAAAGTTGACAAACATTGAAAAACAAAAAATATTACTTATTGGGTTTTTATGACCCAGAGTTAGGAAAAACTGATCCTTGTTTAGAGTCAATGGTTCACTTTGGCACACTAATTCTTTAGTAGGTTTATTCAATATTTGTGTTTACAGTGAGATGAATTTCAATATAAATGATTAACCTTCAACGCTACGGAAATATAAATAAAATGTATTAATGATTTATAATTTTTATTTTAAGTATCAACATTGAATTTTATTAAATAAATTTACACTAATACCATATGATATAATATGATTAAAGTTGGCTATATCAAATCTTTAAAAA
The DNA here is from genome assembly GCA_001517045.1 of Pseudotsuga menziesii. NCBI lineage: Eukaryota > Viridiplantae > Streptophyta > Pinopsida > Pinales > Pinaceae > Pseudotsuga > Pseudotsuga menziesii. Next base: position 200,360 of record LPNX011052700.1, read on the forward strand.
AACCATTACTATCAACATTCTTCATTCTTCATTTATAGATGTTCATGTTTTGTTTAGATTATGCTCTTGACTTAATCTAAGAGTTATATTATATTGTAAGCATTAAGAAACACATTTATTTTATAATTGATCCTTAGATATGCCATACATAAGTATTATTTTAAAATATATAACATTGCAATTAGTTTATTTGTTATAAATGTTTTTAATTTGTTTACAATTGTGCTTTCATATTTAGGTTTGAGTGGGCTTATGGAGATGTAAGTGGCACATTTATGTCAATGATTAGGTGTTTTGGTGGGTGTCCTTGTATCATGATCCAATAGAGCCATACAATACATGTTATAGTCAGTTCAGTTCAATCCTAAATAAATGGTGATGGATGACCTTGATCCAGAGTAGATCGTATTGTTCATAGGATTAAAAAGTGATGTGACAACTAACCCTAGCCAAATGTTCCCAATTTTTCCTTAAATTTCCTTGGTTTGATAAGTTCCCTAATGTGGCTCTAGCCATTTCTAAGCTAGAGATACGAATTAAGCATGAGCAAGGAAATAAAAAATGGGAGAGTATTGAGGTTTATCTTGAGCCAACAATTCATAGAATCTTGATGCAATTGTTATTTCTATTGTTCATTGATGTTAATTTTCACGTTGGTTAGCTGAGCTAGATGTTTTTGGTGATTTTTTTAGATATATAATTTAATAGTCTAAGAAACCTTAATGAAACATCTAATTTTGGCCTTCATGTGATGTACAAATATGACCACCAACCATATGCTTGTGGACACTATGTTTTTGCTTAAGTTACTTTTTCCAATGAAAATATAGCATGGCCATTTTATTAGAATAAAACAAGAGAGTATAATCAAAGAGAAAGGCCCCTAGGGATTTTTCAAGAAGTAATATTCGTTTCCAACATGGAAATTTGTATGTTCTTGCATCAACAAACAACAATAACCCAAAGTTGTTAACCCATGATATATAAGTTCTACACCATTCATACAAAACAAAGCCCTACTCCACTTTGCATTGGATCCCTATTAATTTGTTTCCCTATCAAAGAAACCATGTGGGTTGTTTGCATTTATGTAAGGGTTTACTTGCTTCACTTATTTTCTATGTTTTGATAGTTCACATACCATTCCAAAACCATGTCATGCACATCTAGGTGGTGCTTGCTGGTTTCCAATACGTATCCAGAAGCATAGAGAGCTGGCCTTTGGAGGGGCTCCATCACTCCTTCTCTCTCATTAGAGCTCGCAGAGGTCACAAATTTCACCATGGAGGTTGCAGAGGAGGTCAAGTAGTTGGAAAAGGAGGCAGAGGAGGTTAAGGAGTTCATAGAGTAGGTTGGGGAGGTTAAGGAGTTTGCAGAGGTCACAGAGGTCACCATGAAGGTCGCAAAGGAGGTAAAGTAGTTGGAAAAGTAGGTCGAGGAGGTGAAGGAGTTCATAGAGTAGGTTGGGGAGTTCAAGGAGTTTGTAGAGGTCACCTCAAAGTTCATAATAGAGGTAGAGGAGGTTGAGGTGTTCACATAGGAGGTTAAGGCGGTTGAGGAGTTCATAGAGGAGGTTGAGGAGTACACAGAGGAAGTCAAGGAGGTCATCGAGGAGGTTGAGAATACACAAAGGATGCAATGCCTACAAAATTGGTTAGTACCCAAACTTACTTCACCTAAAATTCATGAGTTTGACATAATGTGCTATAGAGTTTGGTTGGACGCCATTTTTGTGTGAAATGCGCCTTTAATTATTCATGAATCCGCATTTTTTAGTCATCATACATATGAGTACAATGATTAGTCATGGTCTTGATCCCTTCCTATAGGTGTATAATATAAGACTACATACATAGGAGAGCTATAAGATGATGTTTCAAAACCCCTTACCTCGAATAATAGTTGTGCCTAGTAAAGGGGAAATCGATATGAAGCCAAAAAGACATAGACATTTTCCTTCCAGAGCTTCCTCACATGTTTGGGTTCCAGGGATCTGAAACCAAAAATACACAGACTAAAACATAACACAAGCCTCAATAGACATAGACATTAAAAAAATAGTATCAGAGGTATATGAAGATATGAGAAAGTATGGCGATTGAAGTATCAAATAAATATTGCAAATAAATCCCATTTAGAAACATCCTATATTCTCATACAATTCTACTTGACATGTTTTTGGAGTCTAATTTTTTTTGCATTACTTAATGTGGATGTTGTAGACATTGTGATTGATGACTTGTTTTATTCAATAACCACTACTAGTATATGGTCATTTATTTGTGGCACCTAGCTTTCACCCAAATAATAGTTAACAATGAATACTTTAGTTTGAAAATGTGTGTTACCCATATAATTAGTGGTGAAGTAATACTGAATGCCAGTAATACTTATTTTCTTTTGTGAAAGTCTTTTGTCTTATATATATTAAGGCAACAACAAAGTACAAGGAACAGTCCCTCACAACACTGAATTTACTACTTGTCAACCAATGAAGGCAAGCTTATCGGACTGGGCTCCCATACTAGAGGATGTAATGTTCCTTCTTTCTAAGTAAAAGGCATTTTCACAAACTTGAGTTGCTGAGCCATCTAAAAAATCGTCGAGATTCAAAATACATCCTATTGAAATCCTTTTGAGAATATTCACATGTAGATTTACATTTCATTTTTCATAAATAGCATATAGTTTTATAGAGGGCATGCCAAAGCCACCACTTCATCTTCTTACATAACTAAGGCTCACCGTAAGAGTTGTCCTCTCGAATGTCTGGGATTGTAGAAAATATCATGAGCCCACTGTCATGTATAAGACCATTGTGGTCTGTTGAACTTGCAATCTGAAAATATGTCTCTAATATTTTCTTTCTTGCCATAGTAGATGCCACCATCAGTCAGGCTAGGTCCATCAAGTCTATGTTAGTTATCCAGGACTTTGAACAAAGCCCTAACACCCAAGCACCCTGAGTTTATAGACATCGGAAGTTGTCCAAATGGATTAATTCTCACTCACCATACCTATTCATTATCTTCAGGCAACCATTTAGAGTTCAATTTCATATTGATACTAGGTTTGGTTCAGATTGAATTATATAACAAACACAATTCAAAGAAAATGATAAATTTTTAAGTGTGCCAAATATGATTTTTCCACATTTGTTGATTCCACATGCAGAACAGCTTCAAATCTGTTCAATGAATTGCTTAATCAATTATTTTTGGGTAAGTGAGCTTATGCTTATTATTGAAATTTTAGAGTGAACCTATTGGAACTATCCCTCTAGGAGAACAAACTATGATTTTATGGAACCTGGAATTATTTTCGTTTGATGAGTAGCCTGCCATGAAGAGAAAATGTCTAGAAGACAAAGTCCGTATGAATGGTCTCTTCCCCAACCCCCTCTGTGTTCATAAACATAAAAATGACCCGCAAAACAACAAAGGAAAGGGGAATTATGAATTGAATTGGAATTAAAGGTCACACTAGTCCATGACCCAGCTTGGGAGGGCCACTACAGTCTACAACTAGCTTGGGGATGTCACCACAATCCACAAGTAGTCCTAGATGGATTATACAATCATGACCCATCCCTTATAGGGTTTACACAGTAATGCCCAGCTTCTAGACGATATAAACAGTGATAGCCAATCCTAGGAGGATCACACACAGTGATGTCCCAGCTACAAATAGGTGACAAACTAGGTATAGCATCCCCAAAAAATTGTAAAAACATTAAAATATGCCCTAAAAATCCCTAAAACAATCCAATTTTTTCCCTAAAAGCGCTAGTGGCCTCTTTCCTTTCTCATATCCTTCCTCTCCTATTTTCTTCCTTTCCTTCTTCTATTCCCTTCTCCTCTTCTCTCCTTTCCTTTTGGACTAATCCCTCTTCCTTTGGCCCACCTCCAAGCCTCTTGATCTACCTCATTCTTCCCACGACCTTCCACCAATATTCCAAGGGATGTATTTTCTTACCCTCAGCACCCTTTCCTTGGCCTTAAAACAACCTCGCCTGCTCACATTGGACCTCGGACCTCTTTGGTTCCAGGCTGTAACAACCTTATTCTAGCAATATACAGTTTTCAAATTCATTTTGCAGACTATTTCTAAACACTACCCTAAGCCTCCACCTACACACATAACAAACAAATAGTTGGTTGAGGTTAAATTCAGTGATAAATAACATATTCCGGATGCACACTGCCTAGGGAACTTCCTACAATACATTTCATACCTCATATGCAAACACATTATGTTCTCTTTCCTTTATTGACATGAATGGATAGTCTTACAACTGACTTGTAATTGCATAATGAAATGATGGATGTTACATCCATTTGACATGACTATCATAAGTGTTTGGTGTTATGTTTGGATATATGATAGACATAAAGGATTTATCTATTTGATAATTATAAGTATCTAAAGTTTAATTACAACTACCTAGATCCAAGGGCTACCAAATAAAACCTATCCCATCACTTGCACACTCACCAAGGCTGCTCCCTTCTCTTATGGAATTTATTATTATTTTGGAGGAGTTGGGCCATCATTTCAAAAGTGGCAGAGTCGATCCTTGATACTTATATATTATCCCAATAACATGGTTGTGTGGGGGCTACTTCATGATGGAGTTCTATATCAAGCCCACTATTTTCACCCTTCTCGAGGGAACACCTTCTTTGGATTTGTTTTTAGTAAGAGTTTGATTTGGTTTAAGAATTAAGTGGTCCTTTTCTCACATGTGGCATCATTTAAGAAGAGGAGCACTCCACATTTGAGGCTCTTTGTACATGCATATCTAGGTCACACCAGTCCAAGAATCCTTGCAAGTCATCTAAGAAAGAGTGCTCATGTTAGGAGAGGACAAGTGGCATGTTGGTGAATATGTCAAGCACATTTAAACTCTTCAAGGCTAACATCCTTAGGTTTTGGCCTCATTTTATTAATTTTTGTGTTGGTGGTAGTTGGATGGAAACCTAGAAAAGAATAGCAGATCCTCATTTGCAATGTGTTTCTTCTATTGTGGAGAAATTTCCTAGGCCATTAGGTTGAATGCTGAAGATATATTTGCAAATTTGGAGCTAGATTTTGGGATATTCAAGGCTATCATTTTGCATTATAAGGATGTTGTCATGTACTATTTTTTTATTTTCCTAGATGAAAAATAGTTCTACTAATATAGTGTTTATTAGCCATCATAGGAGGGTTGTGAAGAGTAATATGTTTTTCCTCTTAAGAATTGATAATATAATGTCTGAATTGTGCAAAGTATGGATTGAATATTCAATGGAATATTGTCTCTTTATTGGATATATTCAAATTTAATGGTATAATTTGAGGCACGTATATAATGGAATTTCTGTAGTATATTTTTGAGCTTTGTACATTGGCTGTAAGTGTAAATTTCATACCTTTTATGGCCAAGCCTTAAAAATATTGTAGAAAAATATTGACATGCCTAATTAGGGATTTTGGCTCAAGTGAAAGATACAGTTTTTCTAAGCCTATGAACAAGGAGTTCAACAATCAGCACCATTGACATAGAGTTACATGGAGGGTTTGGTGCTTTTGATTCAATGCCATTCCCATATTCTCATATGGACTCAAACCCTAGAACTTAAATTATCCTCTAGGTTTTGTCTTTCAATAATAATATTATGATCTTCAATAATAATATTATGGCCTCATTTCTATAAACATTTGTATATGATACATAGCCTTGCTATCATAACCGATAATTCATCTCCCTTTGGTCGAGCATTATTTTGCATCCTAATCTAGAAACCCTAATGATGGAAATGCAAAGAGAAGAATGGAAAATAACATGGAATTTACCATTGTAGGTGATGAGTCCCCTTGGGTTGAAGAATAGATTTGTGAAAGGTATTCAAGAGCGATCCACTTATTGGAGTATTCTATATACATAGCTACAATTCCTTGCAAGCTAAGACGTTGACCTGATCTCCAATAAAATATATGTATCAATATATACTCAATTAACATTAGATCTACTACTGTAAATAAAATTACTGACAATGCAGAGTTTATAAACCATAGTTCCATCAAGGGTATGAGACCTCCCTTGAGGTTTTAGGGTTTATAGGCCCAAGGTATGAGTGGAACTAAGACAATGAAGATGCCCTAGGATGAATAAAGAATCCTAAAAGGATGTAGCCAAGCTAGTAATGAGAGATCCGTGTATAGGTTATAGAGACGGGGAATGAATTTAAGGCATAGGTGTACACTAGGCTATATATTGGATGGTTCAAGTCTTAAAGAACAATTGTATTGTGCTTGTTGACTTAATGTCATGGGTTTGGTAAGACTCTGCCTTGATTTTTAGGACCTAAAATGACCCTATATTTTGCACATTGTGGATCACATAAGGAACATCCTTAATAATTTATGTTGTAATGTCCCATTAAAGACCCTCTATAATAAAGTAGCATATAATTATGTAAAAACAAATTTACAATACTTTTATTACATTTAAACTGATACACCATGAGATGGTTATAACTATGGTATATTTTAACATATGCAAATATTTTCTTTTTTTCTTTTAATGAAATATATCCAGGGCTTACTGGGAAAAGAGAAACTCAAAGAGACGAATGGGATGATCTTAAGAAGCTTATGAAATATCCATGTGTCAAGACAGTCTTATCCTATTCCAAAAATGAAGGAAGTGGAGGAAACTATTATCTAGATTTGATCCAGCATCTCCTAATTTTTAGCTACATGTGTCCTCCCAAAATACTAGAACTAAGGTAAGTTGTTTAGGACTATTATTTCCAATATATCTATAAAAATGAAAAGGAGGAAAGGGGTAGGGGTCAAACATTGGCTGGGTTATGAATAGTAATGCTGTTGGATTTTAGTTATGTGTTGTTGGTCGAGGTTACAAAACAAGCCCATGTGTGTTTCTCTCACTCTTTCTATGCCCATAGACCTAACATTAATTCAATTTACTCTCATTTCCACTACTGGAGTATGCCCGGAATTAATGTTACTAGTTGTTAGATGACCGATATAAACCCAGATTGAGGTTTTATCACTCTGTTTACCCGCACTTTCCCATAACAGCTCAGATATTGAGGTTTTATAATTTTGATATTGTTTTTTATCATTTTGATATTCTTTTTAGATCTAGACTGCAGCGAATCATTTTCAAGTCATATGTTAGCTAATGATTAGACAGCTGCACATGAAATGAAGCCTAAAGGATGCCCAGATTTGAAAATAAGGCTTCCTCTAATAGAGTCATTATGCTATACCCATGATATTGAGCAATAGTATTGGGTTGATTCCTATCACTGCTTATTACGTAAATATAGCATACTCTTTTATGGAACATAATCATGGTAAATATAGCATACTTTTTTATGGAACATAATCATGGTAAATATAGAATACTCTTTTATTGGTGATAGGGTAGTGTACTTATTAGGGATTCACTTATGACATAATCATGGTAATCCAACAGCCTTATACTTAGTTGATACATAACATGATAGATAGAGTTGAACAAACTCATTATTATGTATACATGGTGTTATATGCTTACAAACTCGATACTCTTCTTACTTGTACATTAATATATAGTATACATTATGGAAACATAGGTACCATTCATCATAAGTAGTGATCTTAGAGCTTATATATGTAACTACTTGACTCTTTTAAGGTTAAGTAAGGTGCAGAGTAACATTATGGATATTGTACTTAATTCCTAGGTATTTATGTCCATATTAGCTTTATCTCTTTAATTGGGTAGTGTATGATTCAGTATTCCTATGCTTTCCACTTGTACTGAGGATAACCATTTTCCAATTTAGTACTTTAAGGGTTCAACAATGAGAGAGACATACTTTTCTGCAGCCTGCTTCAACCAAAATATTGGTAGATTCTTCCTTATTCACCCCTTAGTATAATTAGTAAAACATGGACTTAAAAGAAGGATTCACATAAAATTAGTTTGAAATTAATGGATAGTAGTCTAGACATATATATGCCAAAATGAATAGCACTGGAGAGATGGCATTATGAGGTATTGATGTCCAGAGAAGGAATTGTTTCTCCTTGTGTTGCATAAGTAAGTATTGTGGTTTTCAAACAATTGATCCAACATAAAATTTCAATAGTGGTATACTTTGAAAATCCTACCCTTTCCTTTTAGTTATAGAAATTGTCCTGATAATTCTATACATAATTTTTCACCTTAGTGGTGCCATAGGCTAGCTAGGGTGCAGAATGGACATTGTAGTATAAACAAAACAATTATTCCATGACCTTTTTAGGTCTACATTTCCTTTGTATATCCTATATGTTTCCTCATTTCTGGCATATCTTTGCGCCTTAAATCTGCAAACTCAGGGTTGCATTATTCATTTTTTCCAAAACCTACAAACCCTAATTTATCTATTGTTTATCTATTGTTATCTCTCATATACCTCTCAACTTCTGGTTGTAACCCTAAACGATGAAAGTTTTCCATTCCATTCATGAAGAATTCCATTCAATTGAACCCTAAACATGAAGAATTCCAATCAATTCAACCCTAAAAAGATGGATCTGGATGCAACTGATACAACCTCAAAACCATAATGGCTATTGGGACAAGATTTGGATGGGAGTTTGGCGATGAGTTGGAAATTTTTCTAAGTTATATGTAATCCTATGGGTGTAGAGTAAGGAGAGAGGAGTGTCCAAGAAAATCAATAATCGAACCAATGTAGACTGGAGAATTGACCTAGAAGTTGTGTGATCAGGTCGGTGTAGTGTTAGAAGCTCTTAGAATGTGAACTCGTCTTAAGAGGTTGGAGAAAGTAATGCCTTTCATCGGATATCCGACATATATGCTATACCATTGACATCATAAATTTGTTTATATGAATTTATCCATGTCTATAGGGAGCACAATATGAGTGTAGACCCTTTATCCAACGAAGCATCGAATATGAAGGCTGGCCTCTTCTCCTTCTTGTAACTTTTAGAAGGAGAAATCATTGAGGAAGGCATGATACAATTAATTTAAGAGCCTTTTGATTTGTGCGCAATAGTCTTTTTTGGTTCTTTCTACTATGGGATGCATCAACATATTTCTTGTTTTAGCTGGGGAGATAGAGTTTGTTTTCATCCCCATAGGGGTGTGTTTCTCCACCCTCGATGCCTCCTTGGATAAGTTGTTTGGGCTCCTTACATTCTCCATGTGGTATTGTTGCTTCACTTGTCTTGGGATTGTGGGTTCCGTCACTCCTGATGAGGTTTTTTTTATACTTATGATCTCCACTCGTTAATGGACTATGTAAAAGTTACATTTTATTCACTACTGAACATCAAGATAGAACACCTCTTTTTCTTCTAAAAAAAGATACGAAATATTTGCAAATGCTTTTATCACATATATTGAGATCGGTAAATTGGGTCTTTTATATTTTTGGGTGAGGAAACAAACTAAATTAAAATAGGTACACCAATCGATATTGTAAAAACATAGTTTGAATTTTGAGATTAATTGGTTGAAGCATTTGATATGGAACGAATTGATATCTATATTGTCTTAAAGGACTATGTGTTGAATTGTTATACCAGGGATTTATTGATATTATTCAGGATAATGATATCAACATTATGTCATGCTTATAATTCTTTCCAAGTTTTTTTCCGGTATTTTGCTATGTTTTTGCCAAAAAAAATTTCGACCATGGTGCAGGTAGAAACAAACAGGTATTTGTTAGACCTGTCTTCCTCCAGCGAGGGGAGTTTGGGAAGGCTAGAGGAAAGTGAGACATCCAATAGGTCTACAAGGGCTATATCAACTAGATGTGTTGTAATCTCACGGATCACAAAGGGTTACCAATAATACACATTTATAACCATACAGACATATCAGAGACAAGAGATAAGAACACAAGTGTAAGAATAACAGATTATATTACAACAGAAGAGTTTATACAATATACAGAACTAAACCAAGTTCTCCACTGGCTCAATAGCCTAATATATATCATTTAAAAATAGTTACAAATAACTACCTGTCAGTTTGGTCAATCGACACGACCTTAAGTGGCCGACCTAATCTCTAATTAGTCTGCCGATCGACTTAGTCGGCTAGTCGACTTAGTCGACTAGCTCCTCCAACATCTCCCCCACGAACAAAATTGTTCTTCGTCCCGAAGAACAAGGGAGGTACTCAAAAATTATTTGGATTTTTTAAAGTAGTTATTTCTTTGTTTATCCTTTTATGGGCTGTGAAGTCTGATAGTTGGTATTTTCTGTACACAAACTTCCACAATTTCTTATGCTATCACTGCCAACTAATGTTGGAATTCTGTCCAACTTTGCAATACTTTTTGCATGTCGATTGTTAATGTTGTAAGGCTTGACAGTGTCGACATCTTCTCTTGAATGGAAAGGTCTACTATCCTTTCCATGTTGGGACCCAAAAAATGATCTTTTTCTTCTGCCGTCTCCAGAATTCATTTCATTTGCAAATAGATGATGTCTAATTTGTCTAAGCTCAGAATTGCCTGTTGCACCCACTTGTGTGCTTATCTCTCGAGCTTCTACAGTTTGTTTGTTTCAAGCACGATTTGATCTTCGATGGTGCTTTTGAGTGCTTCTTCCATGATCTTCCTATTCTCCAGTGCTTGGATTTCTTGCTGGGTCTGTCAGGTCTACTGGAAGACTTGCCCATAATAAGCAGGCCAGTCTTGTAGTACTCCTTCTGTGACGACTGACTCCTCCATGTGATCTTGTAGCACTTTGTAAGCTTCCGAGAAGGATGTGTGCTGCTACATCAGTAGTTGATATGTTTCTTCTTTTTTCTCTTCTCTTGTGTTTTGCATTTGTGTTTGTAGTGCCGACACCATGCTTTCAAACAGCTAATAGGATTTCTCTAGCGGCTTGTCGGTGTCGACCTCTGCTGGCCCTGGTATCACAGACTACGCAAGGTTTCGGCATTTGTTTAGGAACTCTACTTGTTCCCTTTCATTGTCGTCGAGCTCCTTGCACCTATTCTAGATCCTTGTCTTTGCTTCGATGGCCAGGGTTTCCAAGAGTTGTCCCAACTCTCCATCCCTCAGCTTTGTTGCGTTGACTGCAGTGGTCAACCCAAGTTGGCTGATGTGAACCATTGTCTCTTGTGGTCAATCATCCCTCTTCTTTCTATCTCTCTTTCTCTTATGTTTTTTCTCTGCTTGCTGCTGTACTTGTGTACCTATAAGAGTCAGATTTTTCGGCATTGGCTTATCTAGTTGCCAGTCTATAGTAGTTAGGAAAACTTTTGGTCGGGCCTGCGGGATGAGTTCTGTAGCTGGGTGTGTATCTGGTGGTATTTGTGCAGAGGTTTCCACTACATATGTTGTTGGTACTGATGGTTCAGGTGTAGGTGGTTCAGTTGAGGTTTCTAGGTTGGGGGGTGGTGGTGGTGATGGTGAATGGTCAGGTGTGATTGGAGTAGTGGGAATGTGGTCAGGTGATGGGTCGTCAATATATGGAGGTGAACCTTCCGGGATGTTGGAGAATAGGTCGCTAATATCTCAATTGATTTCATCTGTGTTATCTTCTTCCTCATATCTTGCTGGTTCATTGGAGGGTGGAAGGTCACCGATGCCAGTTGGGATGAGGGATGTAGTTTGACTTGCAAAAAATTCAGCTGTCTTGTCGAGGTTTCTTGTAAATGTTGATTTTAAAGTTTCCACAGTCCTCGGCCTCTGGGGTATTTGGCCCGGTTGAGGTATGGGTAGTCTAGATCCACCAGTTTCAAACAGAGGCACTTTGGTGGTGATCTTTTGTATAGAGGTAAGTAACTCAGGATGTTTTTCAATGTATTCCTGGAAGTCTTTGTCTTGGTCAAACCTTTCCTTCAAGGTTTCCAGCATAGCATTTTTGCATATGTCGACTGGGCTTATTGAAGGAAGCTTTGGAATTTCTTCCCATGCTATTTGATTCAGAGACGGGGGTGGGGGTGTTGATACTAAGTTGACAACATTTTTGGACATAGAGGTGTTTGTGCTCTTTACCTTTTTCGGCTGACCTTTTTGTGCTCCTGCTTCAACAAATTTTTGGAACTGCGCTTCCATCGCAATTTTGCTTGCTACGATGTCCTCTATGATGTCGACTGTCATGGCTGCTAATTCGTATTCATCCTTTGATGATTCTTCCATGATAAGCTTACGCTTCCCTTTCCCCTGTCCCTGTTCCTGAGTTTTTCTCCTCTTCCTCAAGGCTGCTATTTCCTTTGTAAGTTTGCAGATGTTTTCTTTGGTTATAGCATATTTGGGGTTTTTAGTTTCTATGTCAGCCTTTGGTCCTTTTACTTCCCCTTGTGTTTGAGTTGGGTCGACGCTTTCTTCAGCTAGCCTGGTTACCTGCTATTCTATCTGTGCCTCTTCCCTTTGGGATGTCGACAGTATAATAGTAATATGCAATTGACTGGGGTCTTCTCCTGGTGTTTCCTTCGACACGAATGTGCTGATGTACAGTAGAAGTTCATAGTCTTCTTATTTTTCTTGGTCATTTAGTGGCTCTTCTATTGCTAGGTTTGTCTCCTTGGCCTTTGCTGGTATCGACAATTTTGTGCCAAACTATCGAGCTAGCTCCCATAATATCTCTTCGATAATTAGATAGTATTCAAGAGTTTTTGCTTTTGCCTTGGTGCCCTGCATGTACCAAACCGATGTATGGTCAAGTTCCAGCTGTATGTACGCAGTTTTGGGCAGACTTCATTGAATGTTCTGGGGTACCCTCCATCTGGTTGTCTGGATTTTAAGATGTTGGAACTAGTTTTCCAACAGCACCTTGGCATTTGCCAGTTCCTTCATTGTTCTGGTCTTGGTGAATGGTTTGAATCTCCACATATGGAATCTTGTAGGTTCATGAAATTGCTTGTCCCCGACACTACTACATTTCGACCCAAAATCCAACGGAAAAATCCGACGACGCGTGGATTTCTTTTTTTAAACCTACCAAAAATCACAAGGATAATTTTTTTTTTTGAAAATGTGGTCATAAGCGTTGCTTAAGCGACAGCTAGTCTCATAAGCGTTGCTTAAGAGATGTCTAGCCTCATAAGCGTCGCTTAAGCGACGGCGCATCAGAAGGCATAATTTAAGTTATGGTCTTCTCTAATACACCCAAAATATATTGTCTTGACCCAAACCATCATATGTCATGAATCTCACACATGATATTCATTCGATTCCTCTTTTCCTTGTAACCATTCACCCTTACAATCTCATGCATATTTTTATTTTCTAGACAATCCCTAAGGAAATCCATCATTTACCAAGGATTTCACATGCAAGAAGAGAAACAAATTTTAAATATTTACTTCTAGGGAATCCCACTAGAAAACTAAAAAAAATATTATCTCTAGATGATCAAAGCATAGTGCAAGTTTCTAATGTCATCGTAGTATCATCCCACCCCATACTTTCAAGCTTATAGAAGTAATCATCTATATTCATAACAAATAACTGGTATCTCACCTATACCATAGACATTCAATTACCATGAGATATTATCATGAAAAATTCAATTAATTTCTTGATTAGGTATCATACAATAATTATATATATATAATATGTGATCCATATTATAATGTTTGTCTATGCATGTGGTAGTAACTAGTCTTCATTATGGGCCTACCCTCAAGACCATATATGAGACATCTCTACCTATAAATTTTCCTTATTGAAAAAACTTTCATTCATCCAAAGAATCCATGATTATTCGTGCATTCCATTAAAATTTATCTCTTGCATTTATCTATATCTCTATGTGTTAATTAATTTCGCATAATCACATTTTCAAACTACAAAAATAGAAACACATAGAAATAGAATAGTTCATGAAACATTCCTTCCAATTTATACCCATGGAAAGGGTTCCCGATTCATGGACACACTACCAATAACACATCACATGAAAACATTCACTAGTAGATGGTGGCCATAGTTTGCGAGCTCGATGTTGTCATCTACATTTCTTTGATTGATGGGCTCTGTAAAATGGGCGAGCTCGATTTTTCCATAGAATTGCAGATTCTCATGGTTGAGAAGGGGATGGCCCCAGATGTTTTTACCTACATCAGTTTGATTCAGGGGCTCTCTGATACGGGTCTGTTGGACGAGGCTCTGGGGAGTATTGCTCTCATGGAAGTTTTGTTGAGACAACAAGGTTAGTATTTTAATCATCCCGGATTTGGAAATAGAAGCAAATATGGGATCGCTGGATTTGGTAATATTCATCATGTGAAAAGAGCTTGACACTTAAGAGACGGATATCCTCATAAGCGTCGCTTAAGCGACGGGTCCTCATATTGGTCAATTATTTAAATAAATACACTTAATTGGTTTAGTTTTCACTCTACTGGAAATCTCCATAACTAAATTGTTTTTAGGTTTGTTACCCAAGACAACAATGCCATTAGTGTTATATATGTGGTTGCTTATGAAATTGTCACTTGATATTGTGATTGTAAATCACTATAAAGGTTCTAATTGTAAATGATGTGCATTGTTTTAATTATGATCTTTAATAGGAACTTGGTCATGACACCTACCAGACCAAATACATTAAGCATTAGTGTCAAAGTATATAAAAAATATATAATAACAAATAAATACCAACATGATGCATATTATTGCACATATGATACAAATAGTTCACAACCTATGAGAGAATGGTTCAAACTTGGTTTTGTTTACTCCATTCATAATACAAACATGGTGAAAATAGTATGGGTAGGATTGGAGCAAACTTCCCCCAATACATAACAATTGCAATTATATTTTGTGCTATACGAGTGGTAACTATAGCGCTCTACCCACCAAGCGCTCTCATCCCTTGGATCCAAATCGATTGTGGAAATATATTACATCATGAGTTCATATTTTAAACGAAAAACAGAAAATCGATTTGGGATTTTTTTTGTGGAAAAGACGCAAGTCATGGGTTTATCCTAGCATTCATGCAACCCTGTCACCAGACCCATCTGTATTCTCTGTCAATAATCTATGGGCATATCCCTGTAGCCATAGCCATGTGCGTTATCTTTGCATGCTTGGGAGGCCAATCCATCTACTTTTTTCTTGTATACTGAGACAACAACGATGTATACCTTTCGACCGGGTTCACCAAATCGATTTGTGGAAGGAAGAGAAGCCCCATTACTATTTTGAGCTCGGCCCTCATTGTTATCTATTGGGTTTGACAGGGTTGCATTAAAAAATGTTTATTTGGCTGAAGCATAGCAACTCCTTTGACAAGGGAAAAAACTACACAACTCAACACAGTGGTCAATAGGTAATTCTTCATCTCATGAACAATAGGAGAGGGCTGAAGAGGATAATGCCGTAGGGGACAGAGCTCGCAGAGGAGAGGGCGGCAAAGGAGGGTTTGCAAAGGAGGAGGGTTTGCAGAGGTCACACTGAAGCTGACAGAATGCCCCAAATGGATCTGTTCTCAGGCATTCCACCATATTAGTTGCACTTGTAAGTAGATGCTCTTTAATAGATAAGTTAACCTCCTTGC
>LPNX011052700.1:217549-281070 GCA_001517045.1 Pseudotsuga menziesii
GAAGTCCCTAGATCTCTCAGGTTTGTCTGTTTAAACTTAGTGTCCAAGGTGACATAGGTTCTGGTTTTTAGGAAAATGCTCTTAGCCAGAGTCTTAATGTCCTGGACCCTAGTTAGCTTTCCAGTTCTATATTTTATAATGCATCTATGAAATGAATTGAATGCTCATAGAGAACACATTCAGTTAAGAATTTGAAGTGATGAGTTTGTAAGATACATCCCAGCTTCTGCTAATAACTGTGGAGCAACCAGCATGTTTTTATAGACAGGAAATAATCCATGCAATGCTTTATATGTTGCATACAAATAAATTTTATGTTCTGGTTCTATCTAAGCTCATGGGAGAGAAATGGAAAATTTGCCTTGTAAATCTCCCACCACCTTTCTGGTTGAAATATCAATGTTAACCCACACACCCTCTCCATCATATCGATCTTCTTCCCAAGGCCCTTTAAAAGAATAATAATTTGACTAATAACCAATGAAATACTAAGGGTTAAGCCCCATGTGGGATTTGTCTATGTGTTAGCTTTTATCACTTGTGGGATGGTCAGCACCGGTTTGCATCTATGAATTAGGGAACATTGGGTGATATACTTCTGTGCTTCATAATTCCATTCCCTTGTTTATCAAGAAAATGGGCTTTCACTCATTGAGCCAATCTAATCGTTCTTAAAACATATAAATTATTCATCTGTAGCTCCCACCAGAGTTTCACCTAGTGCCAAGTTTCTCCACATATTTCTAGAGTGTTGTGTCAATGGGATGTGATTTTTTGCTTTTTCTGTAGCACCACCTCTCTCTCCATATTTTCTCCTCACTTTTTTGCTACCCAACTGAGGAAAATGGAGCCATTTGGTTCCTTGGAGAAGACAAGAAAAAAATTCAGATTTTCTTGTGCCCAAGCAAACAATTGATAAGTTCATCTTCTCTCATGCTTTCCAAGTTGCAAAAACAGCCCCTTACCCATCTGTCATACAAGATACCCTCTTAGAGCTTCCATGTTCTTGCAAAACTTGCTACTGCAATCTCCAATTGCAAAGGATGGGCCACCTCAATTCCCCCTAATGCATCTCTTGCTCTGAAAAATTGCTCAATTGTATACAAAAATCCCTCAACAGAGAGGGTAGAAGAGACCACAGCTACACTCCCTGGATGAACATGTGATGGGAAACCATGCAACGAGGAGCTCAGAAAAAGTTTGTTCAGGTTCCCTGTGTTTTCTTTGCTCACAATTCCTCTAAACTTTGTCAGAGTTCCAAGTACAGACTCTATAAGCTTAAAGCTAGCTCCTAGCTTCCCCAACAGCTCTTCCTGCTTTGTCTTGTCATAACCTGCTTGAAGCAGCAAATTTAGTGAAAACGGTGCATCATCTTCGCATTCTTTTCCATCAAGAACAAAAAGCATAGCTTTTCGCAGTGCCCCGACATGCATGCTCAAAAGGGATGTCAATATTTTCAGCAAAACGCTTCTTTGCCATTTTGATTTTTTCAAATGCATTTGAAGAATGAAAATCCATGAGAAGAACTTCCAAATGAAATAGGTATGGAATACTTGCACAAACTTCTTGGATATTTAAGCACCCTGAATATGTAGCTTTCACTTTCTCAACAATAAAACCAGCGTAGCCTTTGCAGATTTTGAGTCTTAAGGAGTCATCTCCCAAACTGGACCCTATGGATGTCCTTATAATAAGAATGCGAGATACAAGAACAAGAGCATCATCAGTATAAGCAAACCTCCCATCCTCTACCTTCAGAACTTGATTTACTAGGTGTTCTTCAAGTTCGATGGATAAGGCTGAGGACTGCATTGATTTAATTCCTTTTTTAGCAGGAGAGGTTTTCACATTTGGGCAGACTTGTGGGTTAAAGCTTTAAGTGGATGGTTGGGTTGGATAGTTTTCAATTGTGCATAAACATACTTTGTAACTGACAAAAAGGATTTTGCACCACTTTACAATGTTATTCCATAATCTAGTTTATTCAAGATGAACTTGGATGCCTGGTGATTAATGATGATGGCAGATATCTCCACTGTGATGAATAACACCTCTGCTTCAGTTTCACCTTTGAAATCTACTGTATTTATATTTTTTTTCCTGCATATATTTCACAGTACACGATGAGTGAAACATGTGTAGCTATGAATTGGCTTCTTATCTACCTCTTTCTCATTCTTCAACGTCTTTCAATATTTACTACAATACATTTATTTTCAGGTTTTCTTGAATGTGACACACTTAAAATGAATCTCCTGGTGCTTGGATATCAATATGTAGTTCTAGTGTATTTTTTAATTATATCTCTGTGCATTAAGACCTGGTTGAAAAATACTACTCTACAAGATTCGTTGTAAATCTGGAGCTTTGTCCTTTCCTAACTTCCATATTTGTGTACCTAGGTCCGCAAAGGAGATACGATGGCTGATTTCATGCGAGCTGTTCAGCAACAACTGGCATCTGAGTTCAGAGAGATTCGGACAACCTCGGTGGAAAATATTTTGTATGTGAAGGAAGATCTAATAATACCTCATGTATGCCTTCTTGCACTTTTGCATGGACATTTTTCTGCTTTGATGTTTAGCTTAATATATCCATCCATTATAATTGAGCTGCAAGAAGTGACCTGGGAATTTTGAAGTGTTAACAATGCTTCTTGTAAATCATTTGTTTGTTGTGTGGATAATGTTGTTGAAATATGTACTACATTGATTGATGGCTGTTACATTGTTAATTAGAGTGTCATGCACTAGCACAAATTTTGAATCTCATGCAGCTATCTGTTGTTTTTTAATAAAAGAAAATTTGGAATCTGCAAAAGGAGAACTTTTACAAGGATACCATTTGACTGCTTCGCCTTCTACATTTGATAGCCTTGTAGGTCCCATTGATCCATGCTTTAGTAAATTGCACATCACTAATTCTAATAGCATCGTTAGAAATCATTGAATTTCATTGGATTCTAAATTCTTTCCATAGAGTGGGATAGTTTTCCTCAACAAATTTGCTACTAGTTGGAGGTTATTCTTTGCAGTCTTTTTCTGTTAGTTTTGCTGCTTATTTTCCCCTGCAGATCCTTTTTAGAGAAAAGGAGTGGACAACTTAGTTTTGGTTAAGATGAAGGTTGTGTCTTAAGAGCCAGAAAATGTTCTCAAATGCTAATATACTGTCAGTGACTGCAGATAATAGCATATTCAAATGAAGATTTAGGTTTGGATCAGCCACAAGTAGCAGCATTATTGATCATGATGTTGGCAGCAGAAATATCAAATGTGGGAATCCGCTTTCAAATCCCCAAAAAAGTGGTTTCGTATGCAAAGTATTTCCATGGAAATTTCATTAGTGCTCTGGGATCAACTGTAACTGTAAAAATGCAGAGTCCACCATCAGAAGATTGGCAGAAAAGTTCAAGAAACAGCAATAATGAAAGCTTGCTTGCATCAAGGTCAGAAGTTCCAGATCAGAATGAGGGAAAGGAGATATGCCAAAACTTTAGATGCGAAACAAATAATACAAGACCATGGTTCACAGCTTTAGATATGGGGGATGGATTTCCAAATAATTTGTTAAAACATTGTGAGACATTGGCAAAGGACACTGATGCACCTGAAATGAGACAACATAAAGAAAATTATTCATGTGAAAGTGAGATCATACATACAGCTAAAAATATTGTTAGGGTGGTTGCTGGGACCTGGCCTTTGATTAAACAGAAGTCATTAGTTGGCGTCCTAAAGACTTTGAGGTGAGAATCTTTCTTTGGTTTGTCTCCTTAGTGCATTCTGGCTTTTAGACTACTTACACCATGAATGTTAGGAGATACATTATTATTAGGTGCAAAATATACTTCCATCCATGAAATAATTTTTATCCTTTTCCTTGTGCCTCGCTGCTTTATTGCTTCTTGAATCTCGACTGTGTTGAAGCTTGCATAAGAGTGTGAATTTATGAAAATGCAAACATTAATGTCAATTTTGACTGCTTATTGCATCATTATTATTCATGAAATATTGAGTAGAACAGATACAGATTATATAAAATTAGTTTTCATTCCTCTGTTTTCTCTTTACATGGCATATATTTTACCACTAACTTTCATTTGATTGGAACAGTGAGTGCAGGGAGGACCTGGGAAAAATTCAAAGAAATCTTGAAGGGCCTAGCTCTGTGATAGCCTTTTCTTCTGTCTATATATATTCAATTCAGTTTTTAGCAAAACTGTGGGCCAACATGACACCTGGAAGCCACCAAAATACATGTTATTATGGAATAAATTCATCAGAACGCTTACTGCAACAATTAGACAAAGCATTAAGAAGAATGTTGAACTGTTTTTTGGGTTTAGGTGAAGAACAAGAGCTGTGGATAATTGAGCTTAATTCCCTCAGTTATATGTTGAGGTTTTCTGTGACAGGACTAAATGTACATTCTCGGATATTCACCAGATTGAAGTCTTCAGTTTCTTCTGCTGAGCTACTCTATGAAGGACTTGGATTGGAGCATTCTGAATTTTTAGAGTGAGCTAAGAAACAACTTTGTGATGGCGATCCAAATTCATCATGTCTCTTGAAACTTGTTCAGGAATTACCTAAACATTTTTTCCTTGAATCCATACCACTCAATGAAGAACTTAAAGAGATTAGAGCAGTTTTGGTTGTTCCAGACAATAGTTACGAGCATCCTCTTAAATTTGTAAATAGAAGAATGCCAATCTGGAGAAAAAATGCACTCTTTAATAAAACTAAGCACTTCAACAGCTCCTTGTAAAGGAATATTACTGGAGTCAGAAACACTGTCATTTGCAGAGCAGGGCTGTTCATGTCCATCAGAGATGACTACTTACCTGCTAGCATCTGAAAACAGATCTCCAAAGAGAGCATCATCTTCATGCCTGCTTGCAGATTCTGCATCATTTACTCCCAGCCCATCCTTGCTAGCAGTTGGCCATGACTTTCCCGTGCTTTTAATCTGTGGTTTTAGTGGTATTTGTTTCAAAAAAAAAAAAAAATTTAAAAAAAAAAAATTTCAACAAGCGTCGCTTAAGCAACGGTTCTATATGTCGCTTAACCGATGCTTAATTTGTCTATCTGTCACTTAACCGACGGTTCTCCTTGTTGCTTAACCAACGGTTTTAAAAAAAAAAATTGATTTTTTTAAAAATTTCAATAAGCGACGGTTCTATATCTCGCTTAACCGATGCTTAATCTGTATATCCATTGCTTCACCAATGGTTTTTGATGTCGCTTAACCGATGCCTTACATTTAATCGATGGTAACTGAGGTGTCACTTAACCGACGGATTGAACAACTGTCGGATAACCGACGAAAAGCTTCCGACGCTTAAAAAAAAATCAAAGTGTCATACATGCAACAGGGAAGTGTCGAAAATCCGACAATACAGCTGTCGGATTTTTGGTCGAAATGTAGTAGTACGACAGGGCACAAGTAGTACATCACTATCCATATTATAAGGGACGGGAACCTTGCAATCCCTCCCGACTCCTAGCATTTTTCGCAGATGCCTTTGAGCATGTCGGTGACATACTCAGCCCATTTATAGATTTTCCCTATGTCAGCAATGGTATCCACTGCCTCTAGCATATCTAATTTTAGGTCGCTTCCTCAACCTGTGGGTGTAAGCCTTGTTGCTATGATTTTAGCCAAAATTTGTGGCTTTTGAGCTTGTATCTGGCTAATCATTATCCCTTTTGAGTTTTTGCTTGATGGGGATCTAGTTAGTTGCTCTACCAGCCCTTATTTTATGCCGACTAATACTGGGTCACCTTGGTTGGATAAACTAGTCAATTTGTATATTACTTCACCAGAGATCTCGACTGGCCTGTCAAAGTAGAATCTATCGTTCTGGTATCGGCTTATGATGAATTTAACTGTTGTTTCCTTTGTGCCTCCAAAGCTTGCCATGAACGGTGTGTTCATGTAGTTCATGATAGTACTATGGTTTATCTTCTCTGTGGCTAGTGTTGTTTTCTTGTTGACATAGGCCCATTACCTGATCTCAGCCCATGTTTTCACCCAAGAGGTCTCTTGAACCTTGGCGTTCTTTATGTTCCTCAACCTCCTCATTAATGGGGTCTTAGCAGTTTGTAATTCCTTAGTCTTGGCTATAGCTCTAGTTTGTTTTGGTGCCATCTTGTCGGTTCTGTGTTCAACTTTTCTTAGACTTTCTTGGTTCTCGATTTTCTGTTTGCTAAGTTGCTCTCTTCATTCAAAATACTATAAATGATCCTCTTCCGGTCCAGTATTTATAGGCGATGTGTTTGACATTTTTGTCGATGGGTGTATTAATGGCAGACATGATGGTTATGCATGAACACTTGAGTTTGCATTAATGGTGATTTGATTTTGGCACTCGTAGTCATGAAAGCGTGATGTGACTTTCAGGGTCGTTGGTTTACGTCGATCCTATGAACGGTCAATGGTGGTATGTCAGTGGGTGTAATGTCGGTTGTCAAAACATTGATTTCCTATCATCTTGGTTTATGGTATTGGTTCTGTGTTTGTCCTTTTGATTTTTTTCATATTTTTATATTTTTTGTCTAAGCGTTATGGTCATTATATGCTTTTTTTTAAATTGTTTTAGTTTTTGTACCACTTTAGTCCGGCACCATTAACAAGTTTCCGAAATACTATTCCTTGTAACATCCTTAGTCAAACTGATCTATTGGAATGAATCTTTTCGACTACATAGGGTCCCATCCATTCTATATGTAGCTTTTTAGGTTTTCCTTTTACTCGACTGTTGTATAATAAGGCAAGGTCCCCTATCGATAAGTTCTTGTTTTTGATGTTACGATCATGCCATGCCTTCTGTTGTTGTTTCTATATTTCCTGATGTTGTAAAGCGATCAGTCGATGTTTTTCTAGTTTACTTAATTGTATCAGTTGGTCCTTCCTTCCTTGTTTGACATCGACATGTAATATCTCTATGATAATAGGTGTCTGTTGTCGAAAGTGTAGTGGAGCTATTACTTCTTGTCCATAAACTAGTCGAAATGGTGTTTGGTCGGTTGAGCACTTGTATGTTGTTCTGTACGCCCATAGTACTGCAGGTATCTTTTTCGTCCCAGTTGTCTTTGTTGGTGTTACATATTTTTGTTAGGCATTTTGTTAATGTTTTATTAAATGCTTCAATTGCTCCATTCAACTGAGGGTGATAAGTTGTACTCCATCGGTGGTCGATTTTGAACTGGTTCGTCAGTGCCTTGATGGTCTTATTGATAAAGTGTGAACCTTGGTCGTTGATTAGGGTTATTGGACATCCAAACCTAGTAATGATATTTTCATAGATAAACTTAGCAGCTATCTCACTGGAACATGTGTTGACTGGTTCTACCTCTGCCCACTTGGTTACATACTCAACTGCAATTATTATGTACCTTGCTCCTGTTATTTTTGCTAGTATGGGAAATGGTCCTATGAAGTCAATGCCCCAGATTTCAAATGTCAAACTTGGGTTTACTAACATTAATGGAATTTCTGTGCTAGGAAAAGGTCGACCCAGATGTTGACATCTATCACATTGGCTTACAAACTTTTTACAGTCTTAGTGAAGTGTCGGCCACCACAACCCTGACTGTTGGATTTTCTTGGTAGTTGTGTCTACTTGAAAATGTCCTCCCGCAAGTCCATAATGTGCTTCATACATAATATTATTTCTTTCATGTTCTAATACACACCTTCTGAGGATGTCGTCCAAGACCATTTTATATAAGAATCCATTTATGAGGCTATATGGTGCAGCTTTCATGGCTAAGATTTGTTTCTTCTTCATACTCATGCATTTTGGTGCTTGTCCATCTTCTAAAAACTGAGCTATTTCCTCTAATTCTATCGGGACTGCTTCTATTCTGAATAAATGTGCATCTGGTAAGTCGTCTTCGACTCCTGTTGGTTCCTATCCTGTGTCGATTTGTGATAAGTGGTCAGGTCCGACATTTAACTTGCCTGGTCGAACGACGACTTCGAATTCGAATTCTTGGAATAGAAGTAGCCATAGACAAATTCTCCCATGGTGTAAGGGTTTATTTATGAGGTATTTTAGTACTTGGTGGTCGGTATAAAAGATAAATGGGTTTGCTAGTAGGTAATTTCCATACTTCTATAGTGCGAAGACCATTCATAATGCTTCCCTTTCTGTTGTTGAATAGTTTCTTTTTGTTTTATTTAATTTTATGCTGTTGTAAACTATAGGGTAGTCCATTCCATCGTCTCCTGGTTGAGTTAGGATTGCTCCTCAGTGCTAGACCTGATGCGTCGATCTGTACATGGAATTTGGTCGACCAGTTTGGGAATCTTAGGATGGGTGCTTCGACTAACTTCCTTTTTAGTGCTTTGAATGATATGTTGCATTCCTCTGGCCAGTCAAACTCCTGATCTTCTATTAACAATTCTTCCAGTGGGTATGTCATATTTGAATAGTATCTTATGAATTTTTTGTAATATCCTATATGACCAAGTAGTACCTTGACTTGTCTTGGGTTCACTGAAGGTTTTAAGTCGAGGATAATTTTTATCTTTGCGAATTCAACCTTGATGCCTTCTTTACAGACAATGTGTCCTAATAGTATCCCTATAGGGGTCAGAAATATGCACTTCTTAATGTTCAAAGATAGCTAGATTTGTCGACATCGTTCCAACATGAGCCTTAGCCATTTGCAATGATCTTTCAGCGTAGAGTATATTGTCCAATCGTCAAAATATACTGCCATCATTTTGTAAATGTATTCTTGAAATTTTTTGACCACAATTCTTGAAAATACTACAGGTGTGTTTTTTAGTCCAAAAGGCATAACCCTGTAAGCAAATGAGCCAAATTCACATACAAATGTTGTCTTTTTCTGGTCTTCTTTGGCTATTGGTACTTGGTTATAACCTGAGAATCCATCTGTAAATGAGTAGCATTCATGTCCTGCGACCTCATTTAAGATTTCATCTGCATAAGGTGTCGGAGATGGGTATGTTAGTGTAACTTTATTAAGTTCTCTGAAGTCGACACAGATCCTTAGCTTGGTTGGATCATGTTTCTTTGGTTGAACAACCATTGGACTTTCCCATTCTAATTGGTCAATAGGGTAGATAATTCCTGCTGCAAGCATATTATCAATCTCTTTCTTGACTATCTCTTTGTATTTATGTGCTAGTTTATATGGTCTTTCCTTTACAGGTAGAACATCAGGTTTAATGTTGATCTTCATTTCACCCATTTCATTTACTAGACCTTTGAGATCCTTTTAGTCTCTAGCAAATACATCCTGGAATTCCTTTAGTAGGTTTACTATTTCTGTTGTTTGTGTTTCAGTCCAATAGTCTCCGAATTTTGCATTTTTGGTCGATCATCATTTGATATGTCGACTTTTTAGTTTTCACTTTAGCGTCTAACCATTCAGGTGCTTTTGTTTCATTGATTAGTCAGCTCCCTTCTTTAAACTGTGAAAATGTAGCAGGAAAGTCTACTGCAGTCATTTAGTCGGTGTCTTCTTTGTCTCTTTTCTCAACTTTGAGTACTGTGCGAATTGGTTTTGGTGTTTTGGCATGGTTTGATTTCCATCTAAATATTTTTTCTTTCGGATTTTCATTTTCCATATGTAGTCTTGTTGACTGTGGTATTGTCCCGGTTTGTATATTATTGTAGTTTATTGTTGGTTGGTCATATTTTAGGGTTTTGTTCTCTGTCGGTTCTACAAATGCCTTGATTTGTTTTGCAGTTTTGATCAAGTTTTCATCTTGTGGTATAAAGTTGGAATCTTTGATAAAATTATCTGTTAGTTTGTGCCATAGAAATGTTTCACCTCGAGCCTCTTCCATTTTGTACCATTTATTTGGTAAGTCGGATAGCGTTGATGGAAACAGGTGTGGCCATGTATGTTCATCCTTATACCCAAGTCTTTTCCATTCTTTTTCACATGTTCTTATGTGGTCTTCTGGATCCTGTCCTTGGATAAATATAGGTATTTGGGCCTGGTTGGTTAACTTCTTTCCTCCGAATATTTCTATAAAGTAAGTCAAGGATGTTGTCCATGTCTGCAATCTTGATTGATGGGTATCCCACCATCTAGGAGCTTGTCCTGTGAAAGTTTCCACTAGGCTTTGGAGTCGGCCATGTACACCAATGTTCCTGGACACTTTTTCTATATGCATAGCTGGTGATTCTCTTTATTTATATCTTGGTACTTGTGTGATATTTATATTTGTTGGTTTCAGGGTAGGATATTCCCTAGTTTTCTTTTCAAATATTTTTGGGATGATGGACACCATGAATCATTGTCGGACTGGTTTCTTCTGTACTTTTTGAATGGTCCAGCATCCTCTTTCCTGTGTTTCGTAGTTCTCGACTTCCCAATCATATAATTCTACATCTGAGTTGTACCCTATTGAATCTTGATTCCCTAAGTGCAGTTCACCATAGATATTAGGTTTTGTGTAGTCCTCATTGTTTTGTATCTGATATAGTTGTCGGATGTCAACTTCTTCATCAATAGGTTCTATCCAAGGTTCTCCTTGGGATGGATGGGTAGGTACTATGACTTTTTGTCCATTCCCTTTTAGTTTTATCCTTTCCTTGTCTAAGGATATCGAGGCTTTCATTTTTATTCCCCAAGGTCGACCTACTAACGCTGGGGAGGAGCTGGATCCTTCTTTAGGGTCAATAATTTCAAAGTTGACTTTAGTCAATATTCCTTTCATCGTTGTGTCGACATTTTTCCAGACTCCGATAGGTTCAATCAAGCCTTGGTAGGCTAGTTTCAGGTATATTCCTGACTCGTATAGTCAAGGTCTGCCTAGCTGTTCCCAAGTGTCACGAGTCATAATGTTTACTTGTGATCTAAATTCGAGCATAACTTGTCAAACATGGTACCCTTCAATTTCTAGGTCAACAAGTGGGTCGGCATCACTTTTGTCTTTTTGGTTTAGGCTGCAAATATTCTTTGTTTGTTTTTCAGTGTGTTTTATTTTATACAATAAGTAGATCAATTGAGATACTGTTTTATCCTTTTTTACTAACTGTATTAATTCTTTTATTGTGCTTTGTCGATTATCGTCAGCTTCTTCTTGTCGAGCAAATTCTTTAAATACATTCATTGTGTATTTATACATTTGTTTTTGTTTAACTGGATTAGGATAATCATTCTTTTATTTTATTTTGCTTATTCATGGATTATCATCACCAATTTTTATCCCTTGTCGGGTTACTATATGTAAATTCTTTGTATTGATAATATCATGTTTTTGTACACACGATAAGACATTAACATTTTAAGTCAGTTCTGTCCTTGTATGGATAGTCTGTGTATCGGTGACCTTCTTTATAGCACGTGAAACATTGCATGGGACGACGTGGTCGGTTGTCGCGATTCCCAGAGAATCGACCTCGACCTCCATATCCTCCATGTCAATTGTCGAACCAGCACTCATACGGATGACCATCATACCTTTGATTATTTTGTTCACTTTGAGCATTGCTTCGTTGATTCTTCTCGTTGTTCTGTGCAACTGAGTTCGTCTAATAGACTGCCTGGTAATTTTGTCAATTCTTTAGGTTCAAGGGGCAGTCGGTGGTGGTATAATTTTTAGTTTCATAGATTGTGCACCATGATGCTTTACCATTCTTCATGTTGAATGGGAAATCTTTTGTGGTGTGCTCTCTATGCTCTTGGCAGATGTCACAAAAACATTTTGTTTGCACAAATCAAACATCCTGTCAGCTGATGTCCTGTTGACAGTTATCTTTTGAATGTCTGGTCATTGAGCATTTAGTGAACCAGATGTCCTGACTCTTAAGGTTTATCTCTTTTAAGGATTTTTGCATGATCTCAAGCTTTTCTTCTAGTCTATTATCCATGGGATATGCTGGGAAGTCTTCATCCATCTCTACTTGTAAGGATTTATTAAGCGCATATTCATATCTCTTGAATGTCTCCAGGCTTATATGCTGCCATATTTTCTGTTAAATGCCTACAAGAAACCATTGAATTAACAATTGTTCATCAATTACATAATCGAGTTGGCTGAGAAGTTATTTCCAGTGTTTGTCGTAGTCACGGATAGATTCTGCTAGCTTTTGTGATGTCGTTTTTAATTTCTTAGCTGCCAGATGTTTTGCATCTGGGGTTTTAAATAACAATAAGAATTGCGCTTTGATTTCTGATTTAGTTGCTCAAGGGGTTCTTTTAGAAAAGGTCATATACCATGTTAATGCTCTTTTCCTCAAGGCACCAATGAGCTGCACCATCTGTCTATCTTCATCTGTGACTTGGTTTTCCTCCCATGTTGACTCACAGATGAACCAATGTCGTCTGGGATCTTCGTCGCCCTCATATTGAGGAATATGCATTGATTCATGACCCATGTCGGATTCGCTATCACTGTATTCTTCAAGAGGTGGCGGTGGTGGGGGTGGTGGTGGTAGAGGGATGTTTTGTTTATATTTTGTGCAGATATATTGTTGATGGAACTCTCATTTCTGTCGGTTTTTTTTTCTGTCGTTGCTTCTCCGACAAGCGGTCGGTCAGGGTTGACTTGTTCTGTCGATGTCCAACTGCAATTATTTGTTTGCATGTCGTATTTTTCTGTATTCTCCAAAGCTGTATTTGGCAGGGGGGGTGCTCCTTCATGTGTTGGGTAAAGTAAATGGATACTTCGATTGGAAGGGTATGCCTAAAGCGTGACCTAGTTTCCTTCTTATGGTTGACAGATAAGTAGATGACTATCATTGTTTACCTCGTCATCTAGTCGACTCCATATAGAAAACTCACGAAATCTTAGTCTGAGGTCCTCTTCAACAATGGCTTGTATTCCAGTACTTGGATTCGTTGGAGACAAAGGTCTTATCTCTTGAGGGACTTCTATTTGGAGAGCTTCTCGCTGCTCTATCCACAAATCTTCTTCCATGGGTGATGCTTCTTCATCAATTCCTTCTTCCTGTCGGTCATGACCCAACTCTGGTAGATTTATTTCTTGGTATGTCAGCCTAGTACTCATTACTTTTTGCAATGCTAGAGCTCTTTCTCTTCTTTCTTCCCTCATTTTCAACCTCTTCTCTCTCTCTATCTTTTGTAAATCTGTCGTACCTTTGTGTATCACTGTCCGTTCGATTTCCCTTTTAGGTCAACTTTTCATTGCTGGTGATGGTACCTCTATTTAGTCGACTAAAATCCATTTTTACTTTACCCCGACATACAAATAGCTACCCCCCCATTGCCTACCCGATGCATTAGAAATCTTGGGTAGTTCTGTTTACTTGCTTAGGAAATATACCCACTCCCTTTCGGTGATGAATTTCTTCCACTTCTTTTGTTTTTCCACCCAGTTGGTATTTTGTGGTGGTTCACATAGTGATGGACGAGTTCAACAATATGACCCACTCCTTTTTCTATCAGGAGCTTGAACAGCAAGGTCAGTAAGGAGCACAGGAACTGCTCGGTAAGGTCTATATAGAATTTCTTCTGAATGGTCTCTATCGAAGTTCTTTCTTCTATAGCTTTCTCCTCACAAAAATCATCGATGATCTTTTCAAACCACTCCGACAGGTTTGTCCTTCCTCCTCAAATCAGTTTCTCTAGTAGTTGTTGTTCTTTATTCGCTTCTGAATTTTTCATCCAAAAGTTTCTTCAAGAGTTGGGGTACCAATTCTATGAACTTCTCATGGGTTTCAGTAAAGAATATTTATTTTTCCTGAGCAATCATTAATCTGTTTCTTCGCACGTAATTTTGCAAATAATTTGCTATCTTGCGCTCCCACCAGTCCTTAATTTCCTGCTCTGATATCATCTGCTTGTATTCATCCTAGACATGTACTACTGGCAACGGAACCAATGTTGTATTCTCACAGATCACAAAGGGTTACCAATAATACACATTTACAAGCATACAGACATATCAAAGACAAGAGATAAGAACACAGGTGTAATAATAACAAATTATATTACAACAGAAGAGTTTATACAATATACAGAATTGAACCGAGTTCTCCACTGGCTCCACAGCCTAATATATATATCATTTACAAACAGTTACAAATAACTACCTGTCAGTTCGGTCAACTGACATGACCTTAGGTGGTCAACCTAATCTCTAATTAGTCAAACGATCGACTTAGTTGGCTAGTCGACTTAGTTAGCTAGTCGACTAGCTCCTCCAACAAGATGTCATAAGATCAGAAGAAAATTCAATAAATGCATGGAATTTTTTCTCAAAGGAGGGGGGTCATTTTCCTATGATGATGAGACAGTGGGAGACATCGAGGTGCCCCTAAGGTACAAACACCTAGTGAAACAATGGGTTTCTCAGGATCTTCCTCAAGTAAACACGGATTTTTGTGTGAATGAGAGGATATATAGAATTGCATCGTCGTCATTACATGGATTGGGGTTGTTTTTCATGGATGGCACAAAGGTTGGATACGAAAGGTGTTTTCTTTCATGATGATAATGTTGTCTACTTTTTTGGCAGGTTGCTAACCGAGGAAAGTTCCCAACTATTGATCAGATGACTGGAGCCTCGAGGCAACCTGTAAATCTAAATGTAATTCCATAGTCTAAATACTTCAAAATTTTACACATATAAAACATGTAGCATAATGTTTATTTTTGTTATCTTTTACATATTGCATTCATTGTGATAATGTTCTTTAATTTTTTTGTAGGTGGTTGATCGGGATAAGTCCCTATCTATTGATCAGACCAAACCCTTATCTAGGAATCAGGTAAACCTAGATGTAATCCTATGAATATATCATGATAGACAATTTTTGTTAATATAATTTTTTGCGCACACTATTGCTTCAAAGAATAAGCAATGTTTTATATATTTATATTGCAGACAGAGGATTTGGTTTATGAAACACCATCTCAACACTCTTTATAGTTTGAGGTCTCCTAGTTAATGAAATATAATGAAATTAGTGGGTCTACAAACCCATTGAGGGTGCTACAGAATACCATGGAAAAGAAAAATGAGGAACTGGTTCTTCTGACATTGACAGTTCCACAAACACAAGAGACTGAATCAAAGATTCAATTGTTGTTACAGATATGTCGAAAATTTCAAGTAAGTTCCTGAATAATAAAGTAAATTCATTTATAACTTTATAATATTTAACTTTATATGCTATTGAACTTATAATACAATAGTTTGAATTTACAGCAAGTTATGCATATTGACAGTGGTGGTAAAGGTGTTGTTGGTCCAAGTGCCCAAACCACACCACATACTACTCCCTTATTGTCCACTGAATAGTCAGAAACACACTCTGCGACACCCATGAGGCCAATAGAGGGTGTAACTAATGCTGACCGACCCACAACAGATGCTGCAAAAGAAGGGGTGGATGTAGGGTTACATAGAGAGGTGGGTGCATTTCCTAGATCTTCTCATGTCACTAGCACTAGTTCAATAGTGACGAAATTTTTGGTGAACGAAGAATTGGTTCCAATAAAGATAGAGAAGATTCCAGGTGATTATAGATTGTTCAATTTAGTTTTTATAATTTGTGTCTAATATACCGATAATATTTTTTAATGTTGTCTAATGATGGCATTAATGTTTTGCAGGAAATGATATATTTTATAAACATCTAAATGATTTGTCCTTGGAGATCTGCAGGCCCACCATCTACACAAGGTGGGACAAGCAGGAAAAATCTTTAAAGGATGAGCTGACTAACCACTT
Organism: Pseudotsuga menziesii; assembly: GCA_001517045.1. NCBI lineage: Eukaryota > Viridiplantae > Streptophyta > Pinopsida > Pinales > Pinaceae > Pseudotsuga > Pseudotsuga menziesii. Next base: position 233,237 of record LPNX011052700.1, read on the forward strand.
GGTTGGTCTGTTCAGAAAAGATACCTTCGATACATCCAAGGTCCTACATAAGGCTTGACAACATCTGAAGATTGTCTGAGACTAGTATAGGGTTCACCTACAAAATAACCCTAGGTATGAATTCCCTCCAATGATTCCATCTATGGAGTGGAAAGCCCTAGTGGAAGATGGAAAAGAGAAGGGTTTGAGAAAAGTAAGAAAGATACCACCAGGAATAGGGAGGTATGCAATACGTTCCAAAATGTAATGGTAATCCTTATTATTATTAGTTTTTATATCAAATTTGAAACATCGACTAGCGTATTTCAACATTTGATTAGGCTCTTGGACACATCTAAGGCCGCCAAGGCAAGAATGGAAAAAATTGGTCAACACAAGCTTGGGCTTGGTGGTTACTCAAACTTGGAGGCCCAATATGTAAGTATCAAAAACCTGAAACCGCATCCAAATATCATACAAAAATTTATTTTCGTTTTGTTCTGGCAAAAAATGTAAAATTAATGACATCATGCAAACATGCAGGTCAAATGGTTCAAAGATTTTCCCACTATGGAAGACATGAAGCTTGGCTTCGAATACGGCTTTGACATCGTTGTAGAACACTTGAGAAGCTTGTCTGGGCATACTACATGATATTCTGCTGATCCATTTGGTGCGCAGGTATATAAAATACTATATAGTTTAACGATAATTTATTAATTCTCATGCAATTATTTTGTTATAAAAAATTAACATAAATTATTTATTCTTTTTTGAGCAGGGAAGTAATGATCCCGTTCATGTCGAGGATGTACACCAACCAGACGAAGATCATGCTTCAATTCTTGGTAATGAATTTATTAATATGCTACTATTTTGTCTATATAATTGCAGATGATGAACATTAATTCTAATTCTACACAATTCAACTGCAGAGCATGTAGATGCAGATAACACTGAACAGGTTGAGCCTGTACAAGATAATGATGAACATGCTGATGTGCCCATGCCAGGTTAAAAAACACCTTCGTAATATTTTTTTAAATGAATTACTTGTATTTATAAAAATAAAAATATATTAATGAAAAATTTTGACATTATTGCAGAAACTCATCGCCCCTCGCCGCAAGTTCAACCTTGCAAGCAGTCTAGTAGGGAGACCAAGGATCAGATTCTAGAAGATGTGACTCCAACTAAATATTTAAAGAGAAGAAAAGTAAAAAGGAAATGACTAAATAAATTTTTAGTAATTCTTATTCATAATAAAAAAATTTACATGGTTTTTTCCTCTGTTTCATGAATGAATGGTTAAATGAATGGTTTACTGATTTTTTTATTTGCTATTTACTAAATGAATGGTTTAATGACTGATTTAATGAATGTTTTAATGAATGTGTTTTCAGCTATTGAATGATTGAATGGTTTAATGAATGATTTAAAGAATGATTTAATGCAATATTCTTTCAGCTATTGAGTGAAATAATTTGCATTAAATTGTTATATGCAAGTAGATGCATTGGGTTTGGGGAATTGAGAGTGATGTGAAGGGGGGAGGGTCCATAAGAACTTCCACCTTCATGTGGTTGGTCCTGTTTAGTAGAGAATATTAAATTATTCTCGAAACAGATAAGAGCTCAATGAATGGTAAGGAAGAATACATTAAAAACAACTATTTCTATAATTTTAGTGTTTAATTTTCACTATTGCTATTTGACTCCTCCATTGGAACTTGTTACATATAGCATTGAGAAACATTTTCATAGTTAAGAGGTAAGAAATAGTGTTTTGATGTGATCGATGGCCTTACATACATAGTGTTTTTGGTTCTCCATGTTTTATCAGGTGATCTATTATTAACAATCAATTTACTCGAATAGTTGAATAGTATTGTAATTTACATTGTAATAGTATTGTATTTATTTATATTGGTTTTTTTATTTTCGTAAACAATCAAACAAATTTTTTATGGGTCCTAACATGAAACTATTGCAACAAGACAAAATTTGAAGTATGTTGAATGATGTTTTGAAAGGTAAAGCATAAGAAGACAGTGCAAAGCTCCACAAATCAAGGTATAATTATGTTTTCTTTTGTTTAATTGAACTGTGTATTGGGTATTTATGCATGTGCACACATGCACATTTAGTTGATGATGGTGATTACCATATAACATTTAGGCGAACTTTGTTCTATCTGATCTAAAAACTTACCTTAAATAGTTTGATTTATCAGGTTGTTTCTATGATTGAATAACTTGGAAAAGAAACTTCTGATCTTTATGAGTTAGTAAGTTGTAGAATCCAGTCTTTTCACAAATATTTTTAAAAATAATCTCAATTCTGAGCACCCATGCAGCAGTGTGTGAAATTTCTGGGCACATTGGAAGCATTTATGAGCAGCAAAAAATAGTAAAACACCTTGTGAAAGATAAAGATGACATAATCCATTGATTCATTTGATGTCTTATTATATACCTAGATACACCATTATCATAATAAAAAGAGATAGAGAGAGTTCTTAGAAAAAAAATGTGTTTAAACAACCCATTATATTGCTATACAGGATTTCATATTTGTACAAGGACACGATCGTACAAGCTTACTAAGCTGGAAGTAGTTTAGGTTTGTAAAAATGACACTATTGGTTTTTAAAAAATGCATACATTTGGAAAACTAGAATTTTATATGCAATACTGGGGAATTTGTTTCCCATCACCTAGAATTTGTCCAGGTTCAATAGTTAGGCTTGTTTCATGTTATTTTAAGGTCAACGCAGGTAGATGCTTGGCCAAATTTTGCATAGATGCTACCCATGTTTGTATGTGAGGCATATTATTGTTCAATGTTCAGAAGATGGCCAAAAGTGTAATAAAATATGAATGAGGTTTATCAATATGAAAAAAATCTTTTAATTGTTATAGCTTGTTGTTATAAGGACCATAAGTTTCCCAAAACATAAGGTAGAGGTGTTTTCATTGATTTTCATTTTCTAGAGGTTGCATGGAGATACCTAGAACTACACTTGTCCTAGATCGTCATCTGCTTGGATTTTGTGAGTAGGTGTGTATCTTCTTCAATAAGGTCTTTAAATAAGACTCATTAATCTAGTATACTACCATGCACATTTTGTACCACTCAATGGTATCTAATTTCAAAGATAAAAAAAAATGTTGCATATACTTGTTTCTTTGCTTGACCAAATCAATAGTATTACGATCCCCAATACAACATAGCTGTAAAAAAATTTGAAATATTTCAACTTTCTTCTCCATCAAAGGAACCCATATTAGGAGGGCCAGTGGCACTTTTGGAACCATAAATGAAATCATCCTTGTGGAGATGGAATACCAAAACAAGAATTTTTTCAAAAATGACACATTGATTCATACCATTGTCTAGCCACTTTATCTCTACAACTGATAGTTGTGGTTAATAACATAACCAAACTACCACAATTTCCAAGGGATGTGTTAAATATCCCTTTTTCTCATTCAAAATTACTAGTATGTTTGTTGATGTTATAGGTCAAGGTAGAAAGGAAATAGGAAAATCAGTACTTGAGCTGATAAATAGAGCGAGTGTAGTGAAAAAGGAAACTAGGGAAATACTTGTTTTACACACCAGGTACATATTAGTATGGTGGTAACATGACCAAAACCAGATTTGTTGTTGTCATTGCTACAATAACTAGTCTCAATTCCAAAAGTTAAGTGTTTTCATTGTTGTATAGAATATTACTATATGACTCCCAGACTTATTTCTCATATCTTTTTTTTGTCTTTCTTGAAGGTCGTAATGCCTCCTAGAATTTCTCGTTGGGGACTATAACTTAAATTCATCACCTTCACTACTCAAAAGTAACCCTAATGCATTCAGATTTGTAGGCTAGATGATGTTAGACTCAAAAATACTTCATAATGTGTTGAGCAGACCTGTTGACTATCCAGAAATGTGAGTTATCCCTACTTAACACATTTTGACACACATGCCAAAAAGTGGGTAGCAAGCATTATGAAGGAAATGGTTTTTATTGGATGTATTGTAAATTATAGTTTGCTAGATGTGAATCCTTTTACAGTTGATCTTCCTTCAGAGACTTCCTAGATTTTTGTTTTATGGTGGTTTTAGAGTCATGTATGTCCAGAATTTCCCTTTAGGATTTCGCGCATAAATCTATCCTCAAATTTAATCAAAATTTCCCTTTTAGTTCTAGGTAAACCTTGTTCTATGATGAAAAGTGCCTAGAATAAATAAGATTGGTGTTAATCAACTTCTCTTTACCATACTTTACCCTTCGACTTGCACAGAATGGTAAATTCACCACTTCCAAGTTCTAAATTCATGCCCAGGTTTACTTGATTTAATGCCCATATATGAATATGAGGATGTCCCTATTGTTGATCCATAAAATTCCCTTACTTCTGGATTCCATCAACCACACTGAATAACCCTACTGATACATGTGGCATTACCCTGCTTGTTTGAATTATGTAAATATGGAAGATTTAAAATAATTCCTTCAAACAGTGACTAGAACATCAAGATAGGAAACGATACCCAAAAATAACAATGTTTCAAGGGTTATATCATTTTCTATGGGAAGAAACTTTCCATGGGCAAATAAAATATAAAACTTAGCATATCGTCACATTAGGACTGTACCATGCAACATTTGTAGGTCACCCCTCTAAATATTGTGATCAAAATCACACATGGACACACATAAAAAATAGGGGGTAAAAAGTCATATCTTATTTGTCTCAACTGTGATTGGACTATTGTGCCATTTCTATCATGATCCCAAAAGTTTCCTTTAGTTGTGAATAATTTATCACAAACAAATATCTTGCATTGTTTTATATATAACTCAACTTGTGTAGGTTGAACACAACTAGTGATGCAGTGGCTTCCTCTCCACCATATATACCTGGATCCCTATACTTCAAAACCAATTATTGTTTTATTCAATCACTTGAATGCTTAGCAGTTTACGATATAAGAGCACCGAACTTCACAATATGATATCCATTGAAAATTATTTTAATGGTATGAATAGTTTTTATTGATGAAACTTCCAATAAAAAAGTTAACCCAGGGGAAAGGTTGGACCCTTTATAGCTTATCACATATTTTCCTTTTCTAGACCATGATGAAAAGTTATAAAACATATCCTTACTTCCTTGGATAATCATTGAAGCCATCATAAGATAATACCAAAATCAAAATTTCATAAATATCTTAGATCCTCTACTCATGAATGTCAAACATGATTAGGAGAATCTAGGCTTTCCTTATAATTTGCAATAGCATCTAAGAGTTTCTTTGGTGTTTTGACTCTTTGAGTTTTTTGTAAGGATGACCTTCTCCATGTGTATTCTTTTTATGGATTTATTCTTTTCTTCTTGAGGTACATTATTTTCTTGTTGTACAACCAAGTTGAACTTCTTGAGTTTGAAGCATCGGTTCTTATTAAGGCCATGTTTTTATATTTAGCATAATATTTACCAAATCACTTATTTGATGTAATCACCAATTTCATTGGTCTAATCACTGCTATCCTTGCAAGTACTCTGTACTGGTGGATATATCTTGCTAGAACAATTATGGTAAGTGTTTCTTTGACCTTTTTCTTTACAGTTCATAGATTGCACATTTTATGCTTACTTTTTTGGTTGAGTGTGCATCATTATTTCTTAGAACTAGCTATTGAGGAGCACTGAGTAGTTTTTCTTTCATTGTGTCATCCTATTATTTTCATAATAAGTGTCCACTTGCTTAGTAAGAAACTTGCAGTTGTTCATTTCATTTTCATCATATAAATTTAGGTCTATTTAATGAAATGACTATCTTTGAACAATTTTTGCTATTGTTTCATTAAAATTTTGCATGTATTTTGGCCTTAAAAAATGATAATATGCCTAATTCATAGGCCCCACATAGTAGAGCATTATGGTGTGCTCCTCACTAGTTGTACCCCATACATTTTTCATCTCTTAGAATCACCAACTTCTTTTAGTCACATAAGGACCTTAAGAAAATTTCAATTTCATTTTTCCATTCTTGGCCATGTGGTCTTTTCTACCCATATTATATTGATCATTTCAAACTTGAAATCAATGGATTTGCTCATTGGAGATCAATTGGATCATTGGAGATCAATTGGATTTTCATAGACATAAGGTTTACCTCCAGACTTTCTTCTCCACTTTCTCATGTCTGTATTATCCAATACATATGTTAGCATTGGGATTAAACCAAAGATTGCGGAAGGCTTGCTCCCAGGTAACAACAGAACCACTTTAGACTATGCTTCTGGCCCAGCATAGTCAGAGAGGGATCTCTCATTTACTTACCAAATTTGCTCACACAAGATATTCAATCGAGAACGGTCAAGAGGTCAAATTCCTGAATTGGATAGGTATGTTGTTATAAGGTGTAGGTGGGATGATCAAAGAGGGGGACCATTGGGCGATAGAGTCGACAGTCCGTGTATGGAACATGCTGCAGGAGGTAAAGAATCATGGAAATTTATAGATAGAGGCAAGATAGTCGTCCATCTTTCAATCAGGAGATATATGGCAGGTGACTAGTGGATGAGAGAAAATAGCCCATCTTGCAGAGCATTTATGGGATGAATTATGCGTGACTTTAGAAGAAATTGCTTTAAAATGTTTTAAACAAAGGGCCGAGAGCATACAGGATGAATTCAGGCCCTTATACACTATTGTCCAAACATGAAAGAAAATAACAAATTGAAATGAAAAACATGATAAACATTCATGTAAGGGAATTACATATTGAAAGAAAAGACGACGCAGGAATCTCTTCAATGAAAAATTATCATTCCTTTGCAATTTTATTCATATCATAGAAACACAGAAACAAATTACAATGGAGAGCCTTGACCCTTGAAATTTTCCCAACCAACCCCTATCTCCTCTACCAGGAGTATATTTATATTATCTTATACCTGATACTAATCCCCGAAACAAAACCTGGAAACTATTTTCAATCACGATCAATCACTAATAGTTTAGAGTGTGGTACTATTGCAACGATTTAAAAATATTAACAGACATCATGGAGCTGTCGCACATGGTAATTGGATTGACAGTGCATATTTTTCTTTATTCAGGTACTTGGTATGAAAACAATCATTTATATCGCTCTTTGGTGGTCTGTCGCTGACTCAGACTTCTGCTGATGTGTCTTTCTGCCTCCTTTGACCGGCCTGCCTTTTCCAAACCGCGGTGCTCAAAGGCTAACAAGAAAACCTGTGCTCCAGTGCTCAGTCATTTTCCCAACTCCCCTTCAACTGGTAACATTATTATAGGATGGGACTGGAAAAAGCATGGCCATGCGTTTGCTGATGATAAACCTTCGGAGTGTTTTATTATTCTTGTACTACTCCCCACCTCTGATGAAGAGGGTTCTCTTGTGGGCCATGTAGCTGGGTGTGTATTTGACCTCCTCCTTGCCCCTGATAATGCTGGTAAGTGGGAATTACAGGGGCGGTGATGAAGGCTTCGGAATCATATTGTCCCAACCCAAGCATTGGCTCCTCCAATAGAGTAGCCACTGTTGTGTGTTGGGAATTTGGAAGTCGCGACTTCAATTTGACGTCCCTAGGATGTAAAACCCATGCACAGTGCAGCCAAAGGCAAGGCCGTCTGGAAGCAGGTGAATCTCTCTAGGTGCTTAACATATGTTCCCCGGTGGTTGGTGGTTTCCTGGTATATATAACCAGGAAGACAAAGGAACATAATTTTATGTTCACTAACCATTAGTACCCCCTAACAAACTAGCTTCTCGAACCACATGGCCATTGTTATTTGCAAGAAAACTCAAAAATTCACGTAATTCACCCTTTCTGGTCTTCCTCTTAGTATCTACCTATTTCCATGCTTCAATATCTTCGAAAGGTGGTGTTATATAGGGAGAGTCGTATCTAACTGGAGATAGTTCACCAACATGGCAGTACACTTGAACAATGTTCATTATAACAATATCATGCACGATACATGGGCGAAGATCTTCTCATCTTGTGAAAAATCCATTCAAGTTGTCTCCTCTGAGGCTCAGTTATCTTATCAGCCATGGGTAATACTTTAAGCACTTTCCTGCATGGCTTCGCAGTTGTTTCAAGGCATTCAAATCTGACCTTTCTTTCCCTTTCTCCTACAATGATTGTGGTGTTTGAGCGGATTCATCTTGCTGCATCTCTTTGCTTCGTGTAGAGGCCAGATTTGTCATTTCAAAAACCTGAACTCCATGATCCCTCGCTATTTTTCTACGCAATCCACGTGCCGGACCTCTGGAGCTGGGAAGGCTGGTGACCTTGGACATGATTTTCACCCCAAGCTTATCACAAATGGCATTGAGGGGCATGATTATTTGTCATCTTGTACATGAGGCTATCCTATCTGTATCATGGTCATCGGGGGATTATGTCCATGCTAGTGCTTCTCATGCAATCAAGAAGTCTATCGATCTCAAGACTCAGGGCAACGAATCCTCAGGTTCCACGTAGCTCTCTTTTACACCCCCAAAAATACAAACTTTAACGATCGAGATTTTCCCATTATATGCACTGTGGATCAACTTCTTCTCCCATTCCTAGCCCTCTACGTGCAGTATTTCAACAATGGGACCCAAGGTTAACATCGATGCAATTTTCCTCAACAATACTAATACATTTCTACGATCTGCAACCTACCTCCATTTGGACCATCCGATCATGTGCACATCAACATTTTTTGAATTTTCCCTTGTCTAATCGAGCGAGCACTTTCAAGTTGTAGAATCCTCCACGTCCATTGGTTAATACAGATCCTGCATCATGACCATTGATCTCTGCATCCAATACCTCCTTTTCACGATTCGGAATCACGACTTTATCCACGCTATTCAAGGATGCAAAGTCATCCATGACCGTAGATCTGATCCTACTTTTGACTCCGCTGTCATATCTCTCCATCCTTTAATTCATTTCGCAGATTGGAAAAACTCCTTCTTCCGAGCATGTTTGCCCAGCGGGATTGCCCTAGGCTGTCGATCAGGATTTGCCTTGATCTCAGCCTTTCATCGCTTATCCTCTTAAACTGGCTTCGTGAATACCAGATTTAAATCTTTACTTGCATCTTCGGTCTGTGGACCCACGCTCCATCGTCGATATTCTCTGACATGAATCTGGATCATTGATCTACGGCACCCCTTTTCTCTCATTTCCCCTGCTGCATGTCTTGATCTTTGGAAGGAGCTACCTCCATAGATCGAGGTCCCTTCTCCGTCTGACAGTCTTAGTTGATGGAAACTGTCCATTGGATAATATGAGGGGTGTTCATATAATTCTTCATTGAACATGACCCTTTTTTTGAATCCTTCCAAGCCCATAACTTGACAGTTTCAAATGGAGTGCTAACAGCTGACTCCACGAGGGATGCTATGCTCCCAATGAGGTAGCAAAGAACCCCATAGACCAGGTGCCAAATCCATTGGGCTTCCCCCACTCCTTATTTTTAAGCCTTCAACATGCTCAGAGCTACCGCTGAAACAAATTTATGTCAATTTGCAAATTATGCTCCTAACCATACTCTGAACTGAGTATAGATGTGACTGCAAACCTGTATTTACAATTGAAAATGAAAAAAAACTAAACAGTACTAAAGGAAATGCTCATTAGACCTCGAGATTATTTGTACCTACCTACTCTACCTAACTGAGCATACATGCCTAATCAAGTGAACTCTGACTTCCAATGAAGCCAATCAAGCAGCTTACCCAGCAATTTTGTTTCCTTTTCATGATTGATTACAAACAGAAATGAGATGCATAATGGAGAAAGGTTATAACAAATAAATTGATCTTCATAGTAGGAATATAACTAGTCATTACCATTACCCAACCCATCCATATACTCTACTATGGGATTATAGAAAACGCGGCAACCTCCAGCATATTCTGTTCTCTGTTTGTCATGGGGAAGATGTCTAAAATGCCACTCCTCTTGCGAGTTGTCTGACTAATATTCGAAAGATATTTGGAAGGGATTCCCATGATTGTCTTCAACTGAAATATACTCCCTTTCCTTGAAAACTTCTGAATCTAGAACCTCGTCTTCCTTATATGCCTCAGTATGGAAATCATCTTCTCCTTCAACAGAATCGAGCAAGCACGATCCCTCTTTATGGGACGATATCCCTGAAGGAAAAAAGTTTAAAAATGCATTTATTTGAGGACCTTTACCTCCTTCTTTGTGACCCAATCACTCATCATGAATTGTTGATGTCTCTATAAGACGAGAGGTATTACGTGACTGTTCATCTTTATCATCTCTATCACCTTCATCATCTTCTGCCCCAGACAAGCCTATGGAATGCCCCAGACCTTATAATTTTTGTTTCCTCTTAGAGGCCTTAAATATTTGTCTTATTAATTCAAATGAGAAATAACACAAGGGAAGACTGTCACCTTCAGCACACTTCTTAATTTTTCCTATCTCGGCCCTTTGACCTTGGATTGTAGCTTGATTTTCTTCATTAGCAGACCTTGGTTCTATAGATGGATCCTTTAGTATGCCCTCCAGGTATTCCTCCTCATACTCTTCATACACGGGTGTGCCAAAATCCCTTTTAAAATCACCATTAACGAACTCGGTGCTAAACAGATTGCAACCTTCAGAAAACAAAATGGTAGAACCATCTACTTCTATATCAGGTTGATCATTTTCCTGTCTAGTAAGGGAAAGCTTCATCTGAACAAGGACTATCTCTTTCTATTTATGTGGCCCAACCAATTTCAATGTATCTTTTATTTCACCACCATTGTCTTGACCTGCTAATTTTTTGGACATCTTAAGGTTTTCTTCAACTTCCAAACAATCAGCAAAACATATGCTGTAGAATGGTTGAATTTCTTTCCAAAAGAAGTAATGATAGTTTAGGAGGAAAGGTAGATGCATAATAGACTTTAGTAGCGTTTTCAAGAGGTTGGACTTCCTTTGGCATGCTATAATAAAAGCTTGCAAATATTCTATTAAAACTAGTCATGGCTTCACCCTCCTACCTCTTCAGGAAATAAAATTATGAAAGTATTTGGTCTAGTGGCCTTCTCCTACCCCAAAATTTCAAAAAGGTGCAAGAAAACTCTTCACATGTACTGATGGACTTAGGTTGTAGGTGTTTAAACCATTCTTTAGCATATCCTTGCAAGGACTGGGCAAAATCCCTTGTGCAAACATCATCATGTTTGATTTCAAAAAGGTCAAAGAAATGTTCAAAGGCTTCTAAATGTTTCTCAGTGGTGAGGTCTTTGGATTCTCCATCAAATTTGGGTAGATACTTGTAATGTTTTGCAGGAAAATCATGGAGGAGAGGAGGCAAGTGAAGTGGCTTGTATCGGCTTGGACTATTGGGAGGGACCAGGTTAGGAGAAATGGATAGGTTACCAACTATGGCTTCATGAGGCCCATAGGGGTGACCTTTAGTGTTATGAGTTTCGGATGAAATATCTTGATAAAAATCAAATTCACAAGATGATGCAATGCTTTCATTTCGTAAAGAAGGATATACAAGAATACATTCATAGCTCTGTTTCGAGTGAAATGAGCCATGGAAAGCTATTTTGATAAATTTAGGAAAAAACAAGAACAAACTTACAAGGCAAGACAAGGTGTCTTGAAAGAAACGGAAATTCAAGTATATTATCTTCTCACCATGCATTTTCAGAATTCACAACGAGCTCATTTTCCCAGCAGAGTCTGCCAGTTCTTTCTGAAATTTTGATTTTTAGGTCGTATCACCAGCGGAGTCACTAAAGTCTAGATCCGTTAAGAGTGGAGTTTCCAGGTGAAAAATACACAACTTTCTTGATGTCTGGTTGTTGTTCACCATCAACAACCAAATCTAAAATTATGTCGTTCATACCCAGGGATGATCTTCAGTCTTGTCCCCGGCAATGGCGCCAGTTTATTAGCATTAGGATTGAACCAAAGGTTGCAGAAGGTTCGCTCCTAGGTAACAGTAGAACCACTTTAGAATATGCTTCTATTCTAGCACAATCATAGAGGGATCTCTCATTTACTTACCAAATTTTCTCACGCAAGATATTCAATTGAGAACGGTCAGGAGGTCAGATTCTTGAATGGGATAGGTATGTTGTTATAAGGTGTAGGTGGGATGATCAGAGAGGGGGACCATTAGGTGATGGAGTCGATAGTTCGGGTATGGAAAGTGTTGCAGGAGGTAAAGAATCATGGAAATTTACAAACAGAGGTAAGGTAGTCATCCATATTTCAATTAGGAGATATTTGGCAGGTGACTAGTAGATAAGAGAAAACATCCCATTACACAAAGCATTTACAGGATGAATTCTGTGTGACTATAGAATAAATTGATTAAAAATGTTTGAAATAAAGGGCCAAGAGCATACAGGATGAATTCTAGCCCTTATACACTACTATCCAAAAATGAAAGAAAATAATAAACTGGAATGAAAAGTAGGATAAAAATTCATGTAAGGGAATTACATATTGAAAGAAAAGACCACGTAGGAATCTCTTCCATGAAAAATTATCATTCCTCTGCAATTTTATTCATATCATGGAAAGCCTCGTCCCTTGAAAGTTTCCCAAGCAACCCTTATCTCCCTCTACCGGGAGTATATTTATACTATCTTAGACGTGAGACTAATCCCCGAAACAAAACCTGGAAACTCTTTTCAGTCACTATCAGACACTAACAGTTTAGAGTTTGGTACTATTGCCACAATTTACAAATATTAATAGACATCATGGAGCTGTCACGCATGGTAATTGGATTGACAACGCAAAGTTTTCTTTATTCGGGTACTTGGTATGAAAATGATCATTTATATCACTCATTGGTGGCCTATTGTTGAATCAGACTTCTACTGATGTGTCTTTCTGCCTCCTTTGACCAGCCTACCTTTTCCAAACCATGGTGCTCAAAGGCTGACAAGAAAACCTACACTCCAATGCTCAGCCATTTTCCCAGCTCCCCTTCAATCTGGTAACAATATAATAGGAGGGGACTATAAAAAGGGTGGTCATGCATTTGCTGATGATAATCCTCCACAGTGGTTTATCATTCTTGTACTGCTCCCCACCTCCGATGAAGAGGGCTCTCCTGCGGGCCACATAGTTGGGTGTGTCTTAGACCTCCTCCTCGCCCTCGCTAAGGCTGGTAAGTGGGAATTACAGGGGTGATGATGAAGTATTAGGAGTCATACTATCCCAACCCAAGCATTATCTCCAACAGAGTAGCCATAGTTGTGTGTTGGGACTTTGGAAGCTGCGACTGCAGTTAGAGGTGTCGAAGGGATGTCCCAGGGATGTAAAAACTTGCGCATAGTGCAGCCAAAGGTAGGGCTATCTAGAAGCAGGTGAATCTCTCTAAGTGCTTAACATCTGTGCCCCAGTGGTTGGCAGTTTCCTGGTATAGATAACCAGGATGAAAAAGGAATGTAATTTTATGTTCACCAACCATTAGTACCCCTTGACGAACTAGCTTCTTGAACCACATGGCCATTGTTGTTTGCAAGAAAACTCAAAAATTCACGTAATTCACCCTTTCCGGTCTTCCTCTCAGTATCTACCTATTTCCATGCTTCAATATCTTCAGAAGGTGGCGTTATATAGGGCGATCTAGATCTATCTGGAGATAGTTCACAACCATGGTGGTACACTTGAACACTGGTCATCATGACAATAGTACACGCGAGACATGGGCGAAGATCTTCTCATCTCATGGAAAATCCATTCAAGCCGTCTCCTCTTAGGCTCAGTTATCTTATCGGCCATGGGTAATACTTTAATCACTTTCCCATGTGGCTGCCAAGCTATTTCAAGGCATTCTGATCTAACCTTTCTTACCCTTTTGCCTACAGTGATGGTTGTGTTTGAGCGGATTCAGCTCGTTGCATCTCTTTGCTTCATGTAGAGGCTAGATTCATCATTTCAAAAACCTAAACTCCATGATCCCCCGATGTTTTTTCTATGCAATCCATGTGCCAAACCTCTGGAGCTCGGAAGGCTGCTGACCTTGGACACGATTTTCACCCCAATCCTATCACAAATGGCATTGAGGGGCATGATTATTTTTTATCTCGTACATGAGGCTGTCCTCTTTGTATCATGGTCATCAGGGGATTTTGTCCATGCTGGAACTTCTCATGCAATCAGGCAGTCTGTTAATCTCGAGACTCAGGGCAACAAATCCTTAGGTTCCACGTAGCTCTCTTTTACACCCCCAAAAATACAAACTTTAATGATCAATATTTTCTCGTTATATGCATAGTGGATCAACTTCTTCTCCCAATCCGAGCCCTCTATGTGCAGGATTTAAACAATGGGACCTAAGGTTAACATCCATGCAATTTTCCTCAGTGGAACTAATACAGGTCTACAATCTGCAACCTGCCTCCATTCAGACCGTTCGATCATGTGTATGTCGACATTTTTCCAATTTCCCCTTATCTAATCGAGTGAGCACTTTCAAGTTGTGGAATGCTCCATGTTTGTTGATCAATCCTGACCCTTCGTCGTGACCATTGATCTCTACATCCAATACCTCCTTTTCGCAATTCAGAATCGTGACTTTATCTGTGCTAGTCAGGGATGCGAAGTCATCCATGACCGTAGATCTACTCCTACTTTTGACTCTACCATCAGATCTCTCCATCCTTTAATTCATTTTGTAGCTAGGAAAAACTCCTTCTTCTGAGCATGTTTTCCCAGTGGGATCGCCTTAGGTAATCGATCGGGCTTCTCCTTGATCTCAACCTTTCATCGCTTATCCTCTTTAACCAGCTTCACGAATACCAGATTTAAATTTTTCCTTGCATCTTCAGTCTATGGACCCATGCTCCATTGTCGATCTTCTCCGATGTGAATCTATATCATCAATCTATGGTGCCCCTTTGCTCTCATTTCCACTGCTTCATGTATTTATCTTTGGAATGATCTACCTTTGTAGATCGAGATCCCTTCTCCATCTGATGGTATTAGCAGATGGAACCTGTCCTTTGGATAATCTAAGGGGTGTTTGTATAATTCTTCATTGAACATGACCCTTTTTTTGAATCCTTCCAAGCCCATAACACAACAGTTTCAAATGGAGTGCTAACAATATACAAATGATTAAAGGTTGATTGGCATACAATTTTTTCCCTCTTTCTTTTATTTTAGTATATTTCCACTTTGGAAAAAGATAATGCATATCCAACATTTGAAATTTAAGGAGAAATTGAAAATCATTGGCTACTTATCCTGGTGTTCGGTGTTATCAATCGGGATAATATATTGAAAGAATTGAATAGCTTAGAAAATATAGCCAAATATTTAACAAGTATAAAAATTGTTATGCTTTTGAAGTAGGAAGTGAGACTAGGTTTTTATATTTGTGATGATAAATGAGGCTTTCATGATTCTATGTTATTTTTTTATTTATAACTATTCACCTTGGTGCTTAGTGGAACCACGCCTGGCATCTTTAACACATGTTATCGACCATCATGACCATTCATTGTTATAAAGAATGGTCAGTCCCAACCTCCCAAGCCATAGATGGAACCTGATAAATGTGGAGTTAGTTTGGAGCGCCGAATCTATCCAACTTAAAATTCAAAGAAAGAAACATAGTGCGGGTATTTCAAGTAGGTAGTATTGATTGCAAAGATGTAACAAAAATTATCTGCATTATTATAGGTCTCAGTTATATTACCGATAATATTCCTAAAAGAGTAACCCAAGGGGCATATGCTAGTACTGAAGTGTTCCCAAGGTGTGGTGAATGTTGTTTTATGTTTGTATTCTATGATAACTAGGATATGATTATATCTAGAGACACCATCCAACATAGGGAGTGTTATTGACCTTGTTACTCCACATTTTGCATGGGTGTTCAATGTTCATGTGTGTGATTTTGATCACACTCTTTAGAAGGGTAACATTTTTCATGATTTTATTGTAGTTACTTGGTGTGGGAATAGGATCATGCCCTAAGTTCAAGGTCGCATTCACCCTTGAAGACTCATTGTACTAGAACAACACATTTCTTGGTAGTCTTTACAAAAAAAAACAATAATAAAAGGCTTATGGGCAACGTCATTTATAATTTTGAGTAGGTATAGACACTTTCTAAGCAAGTATTGATACTTTGATGAATGATTGTAATGAGACACTATACTTTTTTTAAAGTAAAATAAGAAAAAACATCCCATAACTTTGCATGTAAGATGTATCACAGGAAATCCTATGCATAAGAAGCAAACTTGGGCATGTTTTGAGGCAAAAAAATAGTGACAAGAACATGTCTAGGAATGAAAACAACCTCAATCCTCAATTTTGGGCATGTTTTGAGGCAAAAAGAAATGACAAGAACATGTTTGGGGCTGAAAAAAAGAGTCAATCCTCAACTTTGGTAATATTTCAAGCCTAAATCAATAGCAAAAGAACCTCATATGTAGTGTTTTCCAAGTATATGGGATAAACCAATGGTTATGGTCATAAAACTTGTCACTTCCTAGAGGACTTGTTGGACAACCAACAAGAACTTGTCGCAAATTCAACAGCATCTCATCTATTTTCTGATGACCTGTGGCCTCTTCTGAAGAGGTACCTATAGCTTCGACAAGCGAGATCATCGGACTTTCAACGAGAAAGCATCAAAAATTCGACAAACCATTCCTCTAATTTGACGGCATAATCCCAATTGTTTTAGAGAAGAATTGTCTGACATTCGACAAGGAGAAGTCAGAGTTTCGACGAGGGTCAGTTGGATTTTCGACGAGGAGGATGTCGGAGTTTTGACGAGAAGGCATCGGACATTCGACAACTTAGTGGTGAAAGATTCCAGCTTAGTACATTGAAACATCGAAGGGTATTGTCATGTCATTGAATATTTGACATTATGCCACTGACGACAAAAAAAATTGAGGTTGTTGAATAACCGACAGGTTATTGTCAAATTTTAGACATGGCGGCCGTCGGATTTTGGGCTCAAATTCTATTGTGACATCATCCAACATAGAGATATATTAGTGTAGGAATGGAATAAACCACCACTTTATCTATTGGATGGACTGAACCTTTCTTGAAACATTTAGCAAGGCCATCCAAATATTTAAGTCTAGGTGAGTGAACCAAGCTGCCAGTTTATGCAAGTGTTATGAAGATGAAAATTGTGGGTAGCAGGCACTAAAATGAAAGGAAAAAAATATGCATCATCTCATGAAAGGGAATTTGATGGTTTGTATGGACCATTGAATTCCTATGGTTTGAATTAGACTAGTAAGGACTTATTCAGACTAGCATGTAAGGACTAGTTGAGACCAGTTCGGTAACACTACGAATGGGAATAAGAATTGAAACATATGAATGCAACACAAGATGAATGGGATTGGGGATTGAAGAGAACATTAGGAAACAAAGTTTATTTCCATTGACATTTTTTAACTTGTTTTGGGATGGAATGACATTACACTAACTTCACTTCAGCATTTTCAAAAAAAACTACCTGCCTACCTATACTTCACTATTATAACCAATATTATCATGCAAAAGTTAAAAATTCACAGTAAACCAAGAAAATTACCTGTGATTTTAACCTACCTACCTAAGCTTTAGTATTATAACCAATATTATCAAGAAAAAGCTAAAAAATCACAGTAAACCAAGAAACCTACCTGCGATTTTAATCTACCTACCTAAGGTTCAGTATAACCAATATTATCATGAAAAAGTTAAAAATTCATAGTAAACCAAGAAACTTACCTACTATTTTAACCTAGCTATATACGATTCATTATTATAACCAATATTATATGGAAAAATTTAAAAATTCACAGTAAACCAAGAAACTTACCTACGATTTTAACCTACCTACCTAAGCTTCAGTATTATAACCAATATTTATTATCAAGAAAAAGTTAAAAATTCACAATAAACCAAGAAACTTACCTGTGATTTTAATCAAGCTACCTACACTTCAGTATTATAACCGATATTATCATGCAAAAGTAAAAAATTCACAGTAAACCAAGAAACTTACGTGCAATTTTGTAAGGGAAGAAGGTGATTTTGACTCTAGACTTGCAAAATTCGTGGCCCACCTCTTCAAGATCCTCCAGTTTCTCTCCAATGTTGTTTTATCCATGGTAGCGATGGCAATTAAATACTGAAATTATAAATCCTTGACAATGGTGAATACCCATCACAATATCCTCAAAGGGTATCGAAGGTGGCCTAATAAATGATGAAAAATGCCACCCAATTAATACTACTTGCCCCTCATAACCCACCAAACCCTCCTCGCCTCCAGCCAATGCAAAATATTTGGCGCCAACGGCCTGCTTGGCCAGGTTATTTGGCGCCAACAGGATGATTGAGTAGTCATGTATGGAATTGGAGGATGAAATCTCCATGGGTTTAGGAAAATCGACCATGAATGTCGTCAAATAAGAGATGTTGGTTCGAAAGCTGCATTTGCATATAGAATTTTTGTTTTAGAAGTTATATTTTCATATATGTGTTTTATTTTTATTATTATTATATATATTATGTTAATTTGTTTTATATTATATTTGGTTTAATAATTATTATAAAACTTGTTTAGTTTTATAAAATAGGATTAATATAAAAAATAATTAATTTTTGTTTTATATAAATATAATATTTGTTTTAATGGTATTTTTTAATAGTAGTATATATAATAAACTTGGATCAAGAACATTGGATAAGAGTTGTGCACATTGTGAATCAGGTGGGTGGTGACGTCAAATGCAAAATTTACCTGGCCACCAATGCAGAAAGGAGGTTTAACTTGATAGTGATAAGGATAGTTCATCACTGCATTGTATGTATCAAATTCTGCGAGGTGAGGCCTGTAAGAGAAGGAATCAAAATATTTACCTGAAACTCTGATATGGGGCCTCTACCTTCACTTCATATGGATCTGAGACTGGTTTTGGGTCAGCACCCCAGTTTATAATTGATTCTTTGATTGGTTAAAATATTGTCCTTGGTGCTTCCATCGCTTCAATTAATGGATCAACTATTACGACATTTAAAGGATCTGATCCTGGTGAAGCTACGTTGACTGGTGCAGCTAGTTCTACAATCACGGATCATGATAATTATAATGAAGTTAGAAAAGCACCTTAGTATGGGACTGGGAACTCTCACATTGAAGGATCGGCAACTAGCTATGGTGCTTCTGGGTATCGATATGGTACTGGTTCTACCTAATTCATAATTGTAGGAACCTAGTAATTTTCCTTTGGCGCTTAACGATTTGTTTCAATGGTGCAACATGGATAAAGGTGGTTAAGAGAAATTTCATGCAATTTCTTTGTTGGATCTCTGAAGATCAAGGTGCATGGAACCATTCAGAAAAAAGGGATTTCCAACATATTATATATCATTTGGGATTTGTGATACCAATATTATATCTGGAAAGAAATATGAACTAAAGCACATCATCTACAATAATCCACAGAAGTCTAACACTATCCCCACATGGGAAAAAAACTAGATATCCGTATCCCCACAAATTCTATTTTGGACTCGGAATTGTTAACCTACACGTGGTTGGAGATAGAAGGTAGACAATTTACTAAATTTACTAAATTATAACACTTCATTGTCACAATTGCAATTTTCCAATATTGTAGGAGTGACACAATTTAAAATCACTAACATAAATGACTAATTCATATTCTTGTAGCTATTCATTTTTTATGTCGTGACTAAATTGGTCATTTACGTTAGTCATTTTTAACTCTGTCACCTATTATCTAGTCATATTTGTTAACACATGACTAAATTAGTCATTAAATTTAGTCATTTGTAGTTGGGTCACTCAAAATTTTTGATATTTAGTAGTAAATCACTTAAAAAAACTGTGGTGACTAGATTTTTTAGTCGCATAGTCACTAATTCCTTATTTTGTACTAGTGAGCTAAGATCTATGCAAAATACTCATCTTCCAATAAGTTATTTCTACGAAATGTTTATTTAATATGAAGACATCAGAAGGTACATATGTTGTTTTCCATTTAAAAGAATTTAATACGGTTACTATTTTCCATTTAAAAGAATTTAATACGGTTACTATTCAGTTAAGTTCTATAGGAGTGAGCTTTGATGATGAGGTTAGGGCTCTTCTAATGTTGTGTTCATTGCTAGAAAGCTGGAATGGATTGGTCATGATTGTAAGTAACTCTGTCTCTTGTGAAGACACTTAAATTTAATGGTGTTTTTGGTTGTATTCTTAACGAGGAAATGCAAAGAAAAAGAACAAGTGAGACATCGGCAAATGCATTGACCATGGAGTGAAGGGGAATACAAAGGGAGAGAGGAAATATCTTGGTTAATTGCTGCAAGTATAAAAAGGTAAAATCCAAGTCTAAACTGGGAAAGATAGAGTGATGGAACTTTGGCAAGAGAGGACATCTAAAGAAAGACTACAGAGATCCAAAGAAGAAAGGAGATGGGAAACATAGACTACTTAGGA
Organism: Pseudotsuga menziesii; assembly: GCA_001517045.1. NCBI lineage: Eukaryota > Viridiplantae > Streptophyta > Pinopsida > Pinales > Pinaceae > Pseudotsuga > Pseudotsuga menziesii. The sequence continues at coordinate 253,746 of LPNX011052700.1, forward strand.
AGTTATACTAGCAGGCGATGTGTTACAAGATACTTTGAATCCTACATTAGATAATACTAGTGATTACTGAGTATTATATTTAGGGGATTCATGTCATGTTACACAACATAGATAATTCTTTCATGATTATGTTCCAAGTGATTTTGGACGTGTTTTATTGGGGGATGATGAACCATGTAAAATTGTTGGAATGGGTAAGGTACAAATTAAGTTAAATAATTGAAATGAATGGATGCTAAATATGTAAGGAATATTTGTTCTATGTAAATAAATATAATCTAAACAGGGCAGTTGGGAGATAGCATTTGTTTGTTTACTTTTGGAAAAACATGGTGGAAGATCACTAAAGGAGCATTGGTAATAACAAAAGGAGATAGGATAGGTACGTTGTATTTATGTCCTCATAATATTGATTATTCTATATTTGTAGCTTCCACATAAACATGTACAATGTTGTGCCATCATAGGCTTGGACACATGAGTGAGAAGGGGATGCATATTCTGCACTCAAGGAAACTACTTCCAGATCTGAAGCAGGTGTCTAGAATTCTATGAGAATTGTGATTATGGAAAACATACGAGATTCAAATTTCTCAAGGTTGGGAAATGGAAGAAGGGTGAAAAGTTAGAGCTTGTGCATACATATGTATGAGGACTGGGTCATGTACAATCTCTTGATGGATCTTGTTATTATGTTACTTTTATTGATGATGCAACTAGGAAAACTTGGGTTTATTGCATTAGACGGAAATATGATGTGTTTTCTACTTTTAAGAAGTGGAAATCTTTGGTTGAGAATGAGATGGGAAAAATGCTGAAATGTATCAGATCTAATAATGAAGGTGAATATTGCAGCAAGGATTTTGATAGTTACTATTCATACCATGGGATTTGTAGAGAGAAGATAGTCCCAGGAACACCACAAGAAAACGGTGTGTCAGAAAGGATGAATAGTACAATCATGGAGAATGCAAGGTGTGTGAGATTGCATGTAGGATTTCCCTTAGAATTTTGGGATGATGTTGTAGATATTAATGTTTACTTAATAAACATAGGAACTTCAAGTGATTTGGATGGTGCGATTCCAAAGGAGTCATGGATAGGTAAAAAGGTAAAATACTCATTTCTTAGAACTTTTGGTTGTGAAGCATTTGTCCATATTGATAAAGAAAATAGAACAACACTTGAGGCTAAATCCAAGGAATGCACCTTTATTGGGTACGGGGTTGATGATTTGGTTATCGCTTATGGGATTATGAAAATCACAAAATCATTACGAGTAGAGATGTAGTATTCAATCAAAAGTTCATGTATAAAGATCATTTGAAGGGAAATAAAGAGGAAAAGGAAAATGCATAGTACACAGTACTTAATGAAATCAAAGAAAATGAAGTTCCAAAGGTGCCAAAAAATCAATAACAACAACAAGTACCTCAAACTCCTGCGAGTGTAAGAAAATCTACTATGTTAGTTAGACCCCCTAAACTATTCTCTCCTTCACTGTATTATTTATTGATCATGACTGATTCTGGTGAACCTGAATGTTATGAAGAGGCGATGTATATGGAAACCCTAAAGAAGTTAGAGAAAGGAATGAATGAGGAGACAAACTCATTAGTGAGAAATCAGACTTCGGATTTGGTTGAGTTTCCTACAGGTAAAAGAGCACTGTAGAATAAATGGGTTTACATGTTGAAGGGAGAAGGAGGAAAGAAGTGGTATAAGTCTAGAGTTGTGGTAAATGGGTTTGTACAAAAGAAATGTATATATTTTGATGAAATAGTTTCTCCTGTTGTCAAAATCACTTCAATTAGGACTATTTTAAGTCTAGTTGTAGTAGAATATTTGCATCTTAAACAGTTAGATGTGAAAACAACCTTTCTCCATGGATATTTGGAGGAAGATATTTATATGCAATAGCCACATGTGTATGAGGTTAAATAGGAGGAGAAATTGGTTTGTAGGTTGAATAAGAGCTTGTATGTCCTGAAAAAAGATCCAAGATAATGGTATTTGAAATTTGATAAGTTTATGATAGAATAAGGTTATAGTAGATGTCATTCTTACCACTGTGTTTATTTCAAGAGGCTCCATAATGGAAGACATATTATCTTATTATTTTATGTGGGTGACATGCTTGTTGCAGGGTCTAACATGCATGATATAAATGTACTCAAAATAAACTAGCTAAATGTTTTGTGATGAAGGATTTGGGTGTTGCAAAGCAAATCCTTGGTATGAGAATAACAAGAGATAGGAAAATTTTCAAATTGACATCGTCTTAGGTTGAGTACATAGAAAAGGTGTTGGAGAGGTTTAGAATGCACAATGCAAAACCAGTTAGTATAGATTTGGCCAACCATTTCACTATAAGTAAGGAGATGTGTCCCAAGACACAGGAGGAGATAGAATGCATGTCCAAGATTCCTTATTCATCAGCAGTTGGCAGCTTGATGTATACCATGGTGTGCACAATACCAAATATTGCACATGCAATGGGAGTTATGAGTAGGTATATGAACAATATAGATAAAGATAATTGGAGGGTAGAACAATGGATTCTTAGGTATTTGAGAGGTACCGCTTCTTATGCATTGTGTTTTGGAGGTTAAGACACTATTCTACAAGGATATGTTGATGCTTATATGGTAGGTGATAAAAAAAATAGGAGGATCACCATAGGGTATGTTTTTAGTATAGGTGGAACAACAGTAAGTTGGATTTTGAAACTACAAAAGGTTGTTGCACTTTCAACAATGGAAGTAGAGTATGTTGTTTTCATAAAGGATAGTAAAGAGATGATTTGGTTGCATAGGTTCATGGAGGATGATTTGTACACTGATAGCTAGAGTGCCATTCATCTTGAAAATAACTCATCATTCCATTCGAAGACTAAAGATATACAACTCAATTACCATTTCATACGATCTGTTCTGGAAGATGAAATGTTGAAGTTGGAAATGATACACACTAGCTAGAATCCTATTGACAAATTGACAAAGGTAGTAACTAGAGAGAAATTGAGCTCCTGCTCAGTTTTAGTTGCCCTTCCAACATGAAGGTGAATATGAAAATTTTTCCAGGTCCACAGTTCATAGCATAGTCTAGTAAGTGAAACAATGGTGTAGTTTTTGTGATCATTCTCCGAGTGGGATATGGTTAGGTGTAAATCCTGATCTTCCTGATTCAGAGATGTTATTGTTTAGTTTTATTTGTACCTCGGTTTTACTGTCACTCATCCCAACAAGGGGATGTGGGGGGATATAGGCCCCCCACAGGGGTTTGGGGGGGACTTTCCCATCCAACTAGGAAGTACGGGGGCCTGTGGGCCCTCGGTAGGGGTTTAGGGGCAGCACCCTCAAGAAAGGGGGTTTGGGGGCAAGGCCCCTGAAAGAAATTTTTTGCGATGTTTGTTGGATAAAATTTTACAGGCCCCTTGGTATTAGGTGACCCGTGGTATTTTCACATGGTACTTCCCCTGCAAAAGGAAATCTTTGTAATATGGTTATGTGTTGTATTATATCATTGTAAAAAAAATCTCTATGATTGTGTGAGAGAGAGTGTGAGAGAGTGAAGAGGAAGTGCAATGAGTATGTTTCAAGTTGTATCCCTTCATTTTTTTTGGATGGTATAATAATAAAAGGACTGGAAATTCCTGTGTGGAAGTAGGTCATCTTGGGTGAACCACATTATATTGGTTTCTCTCTTGTAATGTGTTTATGTTTTAATATTTGCATCTTGTTTATTTTTATTTCTTTGTGATCCTATTTTTCTAATAGAACCAACCCTAAAATGTCCATAATTTTTGGGGAGAGGAAGAGAAGATGGTGTGGCGGAACATTCATTTCTTTGTGAGGTGATATGGAATGCGATATCAACCCCAACATCATCCAAACATATTGATTTTAAAACTACCTTATGAGGAGGATCTTTATAGTGGTACTTGAAGTTGATTGAAAGGAGGGACCTAAATACACCAGCTCCCACTTTAGAAAAAGCAAAGAAATTAATCCTATATACCTTAGAATATGAAGGTGCCACAGATAATTTGCGCAAAACACTCCATGGGATACTAGAAGTTGTATAATTTAACACTAATACAAGTTCCCCACTTGCTAAAAGAAATATTCAAAGGATACAAAAGAAAATAAGGAAAAGGAATAGTTGGAAATTCTGATTAGATACGCAAGTGCATGGTTACAACACATTAAAAATGTGATGTTATATTTAGGGTCCGATGTGAACATACTTCCAAGGAAATCTTGGGAAGAAATGGCGATCCCAACTCTGGTCTACTCTTCTATTCAACTAATAATTGGAAACCAACATCGCATTCTCTCGATTGGATTATTGGAGAATGTTGAAGTTGATCTAGGAGGCATCAATTCCATAAAAAAAATTTGAAGTAATTTAGATCATTGGAGGAATTAATCCTTACCCAACACTATTAGGAATCAAGTGGGATTATGCAAATGATGGAGTAATTGATTTAAAGAATCAAAAAATAATATTTGAAGTCGATGGAATGAAGTTGACACTCCTTTAGACCCCCACCAAAGATCAAAATATACTAAGCCAATGTAGGGAAATATGGAAAGGGATGTCCTATATAATATTTAGTCATTGGTGACAAGCAAGAGATAATAATATGCAAACCCAATCAAGTAAGGCTCAGTAAGTTGGACGATTATTCACTCATTTGATAGTGATTCCGAATAAGCTTGAGACAACTCGTAGAATTGGAAATATGAAATCTATTATAGGCATTGTACAATTATTAAATTAGTCCCAATGATTGGGGTTGAAGTAAAAAATACTCCAGTATATGATGACACCAATGGCATGGACAAGTTCTTACAGAGAGTGTATGTCTCAGTTGCAGAATTATATTGCATGGACATCCTAAAGGTAGTTCTTACAGGAACTACCATAATATGGTGGGTGGCACATAAAAATGATCTTATTTACTAGAACACAATCCAATTAGAATTAATACTCATTTTCAAGCCATATACACATGCCAACAGAGTGGAAGATATATATATGGGAAGACCAATCCATACTCCCACATTGACCCATGTAAACATTAATGGGAATCAAATAAATTGCAACCAAAGACTTGAGTGCATTATTTTTTCCATGAGTTGGGACCTATCCCTAAGGCTTGGTACCTGCATAAGGAGACAAGGTGACATACTGGATGTTGAAAGAAAATGCATGCAAATTTTTGTCAAGAATTTTCTTTTTTCATGACTAGTGACTCAATAATAAAAGAATTAGTAGAAATCAGGAGAGTATTGTTCATAGATCAATTTTGAAACATGGGACACTCATACGTCTTTCCTACCCATCAAGAACTATCAGAGATCACTTTAGTGAACCCTGCAGTAGTATCCCCTCTTTGTTGCACACAAGTGGAGCGTGAGGACCCATAACCAGATGGATTGAAAAAATTGCAATATTTAACTTTTAAAGAGTATTAAGGATCCAGGGAAATGTGACATACAAAACATGAGGAGACCAAAACTCTTTACATAGCCTATGAATATGCAAAAATTCAACATTGCAACAAAGGATAATTGGAATATGGTGGCTATCATAGATTATTGGGATGAAGAAACTATATTTGGGATAGCATCTCTCTTGAAGGAATATTATAAACTAATTCCAAATAATTTCAAATATCTCAATGGAATCCAAGGGGATTTGGGAGAAATGAAAATTGCACTCAAGTTAGAGGCTAGACCTAAAAAGCACTAGCCATATGGACTGAATCCCTGAGTGAAACAAAAGGTGAAAAAAGAAATTAATTGTATTCTCAACATTGTTTTGATATTTTCAGTAGAAGAATCTGACTAGATCATCCGTATAGTAATATAGATCAAGAAAGATATGAAGGATATTAGAGTATGTGTTGAATATTGTAGCCTGAATGTTGCATGCATCCATTATCCATTTCCAACACCGTTCGGTGATGAAGTTATAGATCAGGTGGAAGGGAATGAATCCTACTCCTTCATAGATGGATTTTTCAATCTATCACTAGGTCAAAATTATGAAAGAGGATAAAAAGAAGACAACTTTCACAGTGGAATGGGGATCATTTTCCTATAATGTCATGTCATTCAGATTGAACAATTTCCTTTCTATTTTATCCCAGATAATAATTGCCTCCTTCGGAGAGTTTGGCCACAACTTCTTAGAGGTATACTTATATGATTGGACATTCTAAATCCTACTCAAGGACCATGTTGTGTTACTCTGATTAATGTTGGATCGTTGTCGAAAAATGGGGATCTCTTTGAACTTATAGAAATGTATTTTTTCATGTTTATTTTGGAAACATACCTGGACATATTTGTTTGCAAGGATGGATTTTTGGTAGACCTTGTGAAAATTGTGGAAATTATAAAACTATAAGCACCAACTTCAGTAAACTAGTTATGATACACCTTGTTCCATATAGGGTACTACATAATATTTATATGGAACTATGCATCCATCACACTGCCTTTGAAGGAGTTCTTATAGAAGGATGAAACTTTCAAGTGGACCGAATATTGCAAAAAGGTGTTTGCAACACTAAAAGAATGAATGGTTAATGCCCCTATTTTGACATTCATCAACTAGAATGAGCAATTCTATGTACATGTTGACACATTAGGTGTTTCCCTTGGTGCCATATTATCTCAATCGGGGGAAGGAGAGATGGATCATCTTGTTTATTTTTTCAATAAAAAGATATAACAAGCTGAGCGCAACTATACAACCACAATGGTATGAATGGGAGGCCCATCCATCCCAATAGGGTGTTGGGATTCCACCTAAGTAGTCTATTTATTTAGAGTTAGTTAGCATATATTATTAAATAATGGTTAGTCTCTTTGACTTTTCAAAAGTGGACACACATGTAATCGTTTATAAAGGTTATCAAGCATTCATCTAATATAGGATTGTTATTGTGTTCTTCCCATTTGTTATGTATTGTTACATTGAGTTCTTAATTTCAAGTTCAGTTTTGAGTTTATTAGTTTAAGAGGTGAGGATTTTCTTAGAGCCTCACCTCTTAATCAGATTAATTGGTATTAGAACAGTTCAACTTTGACACCTTATTTATTTTTTATTTTTGTTAACCTAGTCCGTTTATATTGCTTTTGTATTTTCCATCCAACTCTAGCTTGTCCCACATTTTTATCAAATCACTCTCACCTTTCGCAACTATTCATCCCTATTTTGTGCCCTTCCACTCCTCTCATTTCCTAGCTATGTTATTTTTTTGGGTACCCACTCATTCTGCTTCCTATATCACTTATTTGTTCAATTGGTTTTAGGTCATTTCCCTTCATTCTTATCCATATCCTTTTCCCAGATCCAATGTTTTCTGCATCCATGCATTAGCTATAACTTCTCAATCATTCCCTCTCTTGAGACATCCCTCACGCAGGGATGATTTTAAGGAACCATACTTATTTAAAAGTGTATACATGTTGGCGAATATTACCAATTCTTAAAACGCCAACTACAAAATGATTAGCGATATTTTTCAAAAAATATTTTAATTTCCGAGGATTTTATATTGTTTATATAATAATTTGGCGATTTTTAGCGTGAAAAATTTGTATCCCCTCAAAATTGGGTGAAATAGGGCTTCAAAAAATGCAAAATGGTGAATCTTTTTTGGCAGAAAAACATGGAAAAATAGCCCACTGGGCTAAAATTCGCCCCTAAAAATATCCCTGCCCTCACGTTTTCCTTTTATTTTATTTTTTTGTACGTGGAAATTTATCCTTTCACCCATTCACTACGATACGCTTAAATTTGTCGCTTCTTCTTCCACGCCCACCTTTTGGATTGTTTAAAACCATAATTCTAACCAACCTCCACATCAAGATCCATTATTGTTTCATTTCTCTTCATGCTCCTTCATGCTCGTTTATCTTCATGCTCTTCAACCCACACCTTCTCTAGATTTACTCTCATATAATGCCTTAAACCTTTTTTTATGCCTCATTTCTTCTATCTAGGGAGCCTCTTCTCCAAGTCATGTCATTTACTCAAATTGCTATCCCTTTATATTTATATTTTTTTTCTTTTAGTGTAATCACTATATCCTCATTTCATTTCAAGTATTCTCCTTATTTTCCCAATGCTACTTTGCCCAGGCTTTTATTTATTTAGTTATTTTTTATGGTCACATAATTCTCTCATAGTTTTTTCTCCACACACCAATTCTAGGTTTCCTATTATTTCCATATGCAACTCTCTGTATCACGTAAACCTCATGTGTTAATAGGTATAGGTTCGAATCTAAGAAATTACCTTAGATATTAGTAGTTAGAATGGACTAGTGAATGGAGAAAAAGGTCTTCAAATATTTTTGTGATTATCTTGACCCTAGCTACTAGAATAAGCATATTCATCTTTGGATATGATACCATAGTTATTTATGTGGTGTTGATGTATTTGTAACTTCGGAATGTATTCACTTGTATATCTTATATTGTACCCCGATGTTCCTATCGAGAGAATCATTTCTATTTCATTATACCCCGATGTTCCTATCGGGAGAGTCATTAATATAATAAATTCATTGAGGTTAACCCTCCGTTGTAATTCAGGGCAATAGTCCCCACAATTGAGTTAAGGTTAACCCTCCTTGTTGATCGGAGGGCAAAGTCCCCACAATTGAGGGGAACTAGGGTTATTAGACTCTCCTAGAGATGTCAGCCCTGGTAAGTAATTGTAAAAGTCAAAAACTAGTATAAATAGAGAGTGAGACTCTCTATTTTCCACACACACTCTCTCAACTGGGGCGCATGAGTGAGAGAGGAGAAACTCTTTCAAGTGAGAGAGAGAGAACAACTATTGGAGATCATCTTTTCTGTCTTTGGGTTTTACTACTGCCATTGGTTCTCATTCTATCTCTGAGGAAGTTGTGGGGTTTTCTCCTTTATGGTTTTCTTGAGGAAAATATTTGTGTCTCTTGTCTCTTGTGATTATTGTTGTGCATGTTATTCTCTCAAATAAGATCCTAAGATCATATTGCTTAAATGATAAAAATNTATGCAGCTGTAGAAGCTAGGGCTTCTTACTTTTTGAGTCTCTCTCCACAATCCATCAACAAAAGGAAGCTAGGATAACTCTCCATTGAAGGGCACATATTTATGTCGAAATAGAATTTGATTTTGGTCATTTTCACTTTTTCCTAGGGGAAATTAGGGCCTTTTATAGAAGATTAATTTTTGAGTGAGCCCAGCATAGGATTGCTCTCCTCATCAAAATCGAAGTTTAGAGACCAAGGTCAAGATTTTTGGTTGGGTAAAACTATGGGAAAGTTAAACCCTAGTTTGACACCAGGCTTGAAAAACCCTAAAATACTAAAATGGGTAGTTTTGGTACATTCGTTATATGTTGGGATTGAAGAAGTATCAGGGGCCAATATTTTTACAGGCCGAAGATAAAATCCTGATGTAACCTTTGTAAAAATTTCTGCCTCAGATTCACTATATTCTGGGAGATATGATTCCTCTAAATTAGGGTTCCATCCTCTTCTAGGATTCATCCCTAAATAGGACACCTAGGGAGAATTGTTGTGTCTTAGGATATGAAGGTCCATGATGATGATGAAATAGGGACATGTGGCAGTCCGTACAAGTTTGTTATGCTAAACAGTCTTGAAATAAGTCACCTTGGGAAAACTCTCATAAGTCCCAATTGGTGAAACATGTGGTGTTGGAAAGAGGACATACGAGGTTAGCTCAGTATGAAATTTCAGATAGAGAGGACCATTACTTTCAGTGATACCGTAGAAACAGTATCAGGCATTTTTGCAGAAGAAATTGGTAAACCGTAGGCCTTCCTGTTCCAGGAGATTCCCTCCACTGTTTTCAGAAAAGGAGTACATTGGACGGCTCTCCTTGAAGAGTCCTATCTTTCTATCCAATCAGAAGTTTAAAATTCCAAGTTTTGAAAATTATGGTTTCTCTAACAAACCCTAGATCAACCAGCTCTGGACCTAGGATGGAAACCTCAAATCAATAAGATCTAATCTTTTGATATTTACAATTGAGGTTCTCATTTCAAAATGAATAATCACACCAACTTGATGACAAGCTTGGTGAGGCTGACAACTTCCAAGCATGGAAGTATAGGATCTCACTAGTTCTTTAAGGAAATGAAGTAGACACCTACATAAGTAGATAGGTTCTAGTTCCAGAGGGCGATGAGGCTAAAGCCTGACACAAGAACTTGGTCAAGGATAAGAATATCATTGCTGATTCAATCAAGGATCACCTTATACCACAAGTTTCTTCCCTAAATACACCTAAAGAGATGTTTTGACTCCTTGACCAAGCTATTTGAAGGGAGGAACATAAATCAAAAGATGAATTCGAGAAACCAGTTGAAGAATGTGAAGAATGCAGAGACCATACAGTCATACTTTACAAAGGGTCTCTCAAATCAAATAACAACTTGAAGCCGTAGAAGAAAAAGTGGAGAATGCAGAAGTTGTGATAACCATCTTGAATGGCCTCCCAGGATCATGTGATTCATTCATTCAAGAAATGTGTGCCAGAAGGAATTGATTACTTTCAGCAGAATCTGGGAAGAGCACACACAAGAAGAATCTCAACTCATAATAAGAGAAAAGAAGATGGGAGCAACTGAAGATCAAGATTTCACGATTCAAAGAAGATACCTCAAGCAATGAGGAATATGAAGAACTCAATTCTTGAATAACCTCTTATCCATCTTAATCATTTGGATAAGAAATGATGTTTTTAAGAATGAAGAAGATGATGAAGCTGAAACAAGGAGTCTACCCACGAAACAAATAAAGATAAGTATTCAATTGTCATTTCATGATATTATTTTGTTATGCATGATAGAATGTTTGCATTAATGACAGTATAGTACTAATATGCATGTGATGGGTAGGTAGCTCATGGTGCTATACAACTCTCCATTTCGACTTATCTAGAATGAAACCTCTTTGCCAACATATTGGATTAGTGCACCATCTCAATGATTTCATGGTAGAAATGGAAGGCATCTAGAAAGTTTCCATGAGATATGGATGAATGTTGTATTGACTAAAACAGTTGCATGATGACATCTTTATGCAAAGAATTTTTTCATTATGAATATACCTTATGAAATGTTTCTAACCATACAACTAATGCATTTGACTTGTAGGAAAGATCACGTACAATTGCCTACAAGAAAAGAAGGATGAGACTTGTTCCGAAGAACAAGTGATGATAGTTCAATCCAAGATGAAGAATAATATGATGATACTTTCAAATAAAGAAAGATTCCTCAGAGACACTCTAGTTATGTGACACCATTGAGCAACATCATTGATGTATGGCCTTCTATCTATGAAGAAGTAGACAATAAGAAACTGAAGGAGAATACCAGTTCAAAAGAATGATGTCTAGGATGAAGTATTGAGACCTGAAGGGAAGTTCGTAGTGGATATGCAAGGTCCAGCATGCAGTAGATGGAAACATCATGGGATACAAGGAAATATTCGTAGCACAAGGCTTCTCACGGAAAGAAGGAATAGACTATGAAGAGACATTTGCAGCTACTAGAAGTTAAGACACATGATAGGCAGAATCATGTGTGCAAATGAAAGAAGTCCTTGTACAAGCTTAGAAGACACCCATGGGATAACACATACATGAGGATATTGAAGATCACCTAGAGTGATGAAGATCTTAACCTTTGCTACAAGGTTGAATATGAAATCCTATAGAGGATGACAAGGTCACAGATGGGTGCGAGAAGAACTTTTAAAATGGCTCAAGATAGAGGATCTTGGTATCCAGTGACCCTAGATGGATACATATAATATTAGTAGCAAAGGAAGATACTTGTCACTCTAGTACAGAATGTTTCAATGCATAGAGTACGGAAGATAGAGGGATTATGATGCTCCGCTTCAAAGGGAGTGACTGCAGAAGATCCTAAGGTTGGACATGGTACGACAGGATGGACAGATTACTGATGGCTCTAGGATTTACTAAGAGTAAAGAATATTCCAACCTTTACTTTAAGGTTGAAGGCGGAAGAACAGTGATTCTCTTGTTATATGTCGATGACTTGTTCCTGACAAAAAATAGGAAATCATTAAAGTTTCAAGAAGGATACTTGCTTCTGAGTTCAAGATGAAGGACTTGGATATGGAGGTGTGGCATAATGCAAATGGAATCTCCCTGGGACAAGGGAAGTATGCAGTAGAGATCCTGAAGAGGTTCAAGATGATGTACTGTAAGGCCATGACCACACCTATGGCATCGAACCTGAAGCTATTGAGTGATGCTTCATCAGAGTTAGTTGATGCTATGATGAATCGTCAGATGATTGGGTCCTTGATGTACTTGACAAATATGAGACCATATATTTGCTTTGTTGTGAACACATTGAGACATGTTCACCTTATGGTTGCAAAGCATGTAGTGAGGTACCTAAAGGGTACAGTTGATTATGGGATCTAGTATGAGGCAAATTAGAACATTAACCTGGAGGGTTATGTCGATTTGGATTGGGCAGGAAGTGCCATTAATAGGAAGAGTACTTTGGGGTCCTGCTTCAGATCAGGTGTGATCCCTTGGTTTAGCAGGAAGGAGTCCTGCATGGCATTGAGAGTAGCCGAGGAAAAATATGTTTCCACTTGCTTGGCCATTTGGGAGAGAGGGGTAGTGAAGCTCCAGTATGTGATCCAAATTGAGATATCTCGAAAGAGGGAGTTCTAGAATAACTAGTGAGACAAGTTGTCTGAGCATAAATCTTGGCAAAGCTCGTAGGTTACTCAGACGTAATCAATCCTGTAGGTTTTCCTCGGATGTAATCGATCCTAGAAAAGCTTGCAGGTTATCCTTGACATAATCATTCCTGATGTGATTTTATGCTAGAAATGGCCAAAGTGAAGTTTGAGTACTTCAAAGAGAAGCTTAGTGTTCTCCAAATCGAGGTTCCTTCCAAGAGGAAGTGATGAGTCTGAGAGCCCTTCTGACATGGTGGAAGGTGGGTCCTCCCATGGTTATATATAAGTGCAGAGCATTTATGAATGGGTCAAAAGTAAGTGGGGATCCCTTCTAACATGGTGGTAGGCGGGTCCTCTTATGGTCAGATATAAGTGCAGAGCCTTTCTGACTAGGTCAGATGTAAGTGTGGAGCCCTTCTGACATGGTGGTAGGCGGGTTCTCCCATGCTCATATATAAGTGCAGGAGCCTTTATGACTGGGTTAGATGTAAGTGCGGAGCCTTTATGACTGGGTCAGCTATAAGTGCTAAGCCTTTCTGACTAGGTCAGATATAAGTGTTGTGCCTTTCTCTAGATTGTAGATGGTGTGTCCTGCTATGCTAGTAGATGTAAGTGTTGAGCCTTTCCTTGGATGATAGATGGTGTTTTCTATCATTCCAATGGATGTGAGTGCTGGGCCTTTTTGACATGGTGGTGGATGTGTTCCTCCCATGGTCAGATGTGAGTGCTAGACGTGCCTTTTTGACATGGTGGTGGATGCGTTCCTAGCATGGTCAAATGTAAGTGTTGGGTGGGCCTTTCTGACTGGGTCAGATATAAGTGTTAAGGAACATGAAGACCTACATGGAGGCTAGGCCTACAACTAGCATGAAAAAGGGATAGCTCTATAGAACTTCCTATGATGAGAAGAATTGAGAGATAACACCAGTTGATTGAGTTAGCGAAAGAAGTGATGATGATGCTCATCCAGTGATGATCCAACTTTGATGATGATCCACTGATGATCCAGATTTGATGATGATCCAGTGATGATCTATTTTGATGATGATCCAGTGATGATCCAACGTTGATGATGATCCAGTGATGATCCAACGTTAATGATGATCCAGACTTAATCCAGAGAAGAAGACTTGTGCTGAAGAATTGTGTCAAGAGAATACCTTCCTAGTTAAGAGGGAGTTTTGATGTATTTGTAACTTCGGAATGTATTCACTTGTATATCTTATATTGTACCCCAATGTTCCTATCGGGAGAATCATTTCTATTTCATTATACTTCGATGTTCCTATCAGGAGAGTCATTAATATAATAAAGTCATGTAAATTCATTGAGGTTAACCCTTCGTTGTAAGTTGGGGCAATAGTCCCCACAATTGAGTTAAGGTTAACCCTCCTTGTCGATCAGAGGGAAAAGACCCCACAGTTGAGGGGCACTAGGGTTATTAGACTCTCCTAGATATGTCAGCCCTGGTAAGTAATTGTAAAAGTCAAAAACTAGTATAAATAGAGAGTGAGACTCTCTATTTGTCACACACACTCACTCAACTGGGGCGCATGAGTGAGATAGGAGAAGCTCTCTCAAGTGAGAGAGAGAGAACAACTATTGGAGATCATCTTTTCTGTCTTTGGGTTTTACTACTGCCATTGGTGCTCATTCTATCTATAGGAAGTTGTGGGGTTTTCTCCTTTATGGTTTCCCTGAGTAAAATCTTTGTGTCTCTTGTCTCTTGTGATTATTGTTGTGCATGTTATTCTCTCAGATAATATCCTAAGATCATATTGCTTAAATGATAAAAATCTAACATGGGGATCTACTTTATATTCGTGAATATTTTGACACTATAGACAAGAACACAATTCTTCAAGAGACCATTGTGAGCACAAATTTAGGTGAAGTTGCATTGGGAGCATCTTTGGGAGGTAAGAAATGTGCTCATTTTGGAAGCAAAATGAGCATGCTCATTAAAAATGTTTTTTTTTTTTTTTCGTTTTCGGTTCCCTTCTTATGGAAACAACTCCATCTCCATCATTTTTAATTGGTGATAGGGTGATGGTTGGTCTTGGTGTTTGTATTAATTCAATCGAATACCCCTAGTATATATTGCATAAACTTTTCCATCTCATATTTGAGGAGAATTCATTCACATAAATAATCTTATGGTCACCTTTTTCCAATTTGTCTCTTGTCTTGTAAATTATAGATTTACATAGGTTCCAGGAACATGGTGTTGTATGTTAGAAATGGCTAGCATACCTACAATGCTTCAAATAGTCATATTCACATGTTTTCCGTAATCTCCCTGATGTCTTATGAGAAAAGGAAATGTTGTCGATCTTATTCCTATTTTTAAAACAATTTATCCCATAGAGCAGTTGAAGACTGAATCAGAGCAAATTATGGATGCATCAGAGACCAGATCTAGTCATTAGATATTTCCTATTGCACATGGGTTCTTCACCTAATAGCCATCTATCTTGGATTATCACTTCTACCACACATAACCCAACCTTGATTGTAGAGAACATGCATTATTTCTCTTGATTTCAGTCAGCGACATATTCATCACACAAGTATTTTTATTACTTCATAAATTCTATCCCAATATTTTTTTCTGCCACACTTCTACAGTGCACAGTACATGAATTTGTTCCATTTTTTGGTTTTCTTCTATAGCTACTCAAGGATACACACAACTCAGTTCTCAAACTTTTAGTTAAGAAAAATTCAGATCGAGTTATATTTGGAGATCCTCCCTCCCACTGAAGTCTATGTAGTCACGTGCTTCAACTCAACACCTTAAAGTAGCATCTATATCGAGTTCCTTTTGGAGGCATTCCATTCTACCCCAATCTATGCAGGAACCTTCTTAGTTCAAAAAATACTTGTAGCAACATCTAGATCAGATTCCATTGTAGACAAACCATCCCACCCTAGTCTATTTAGGCACCTGGTCAACAACTCTTCCCAGCAACATCCATATTGGGTTCATTTGGAGATATTCCCTTCCACCCAGTCTATGTAGGCACTTTCTAAGTTCAACAACTCTCCATATAAACATCTATGTTGGGTTCATTTGGAGATGTTCCCTCCCACCATGATCTATGTAGGAACTTGTTTTAGTCAAACATTAGCACACTCTTGAATGAATTCAACCTTTTGCAACATAGTTCAAGAGAAACTTTTTTGACTTGGTTTCAGTGTTCTCACACTTCAACTAAGAGGAGGAAAGCATGGTTTCTTTCTGCTTCAACCGAGAGGATAAAATAAGGGATGATTTATGCTTCAACCAAGAGAAATTGGTATGAATGGGAGGCCCATCCATCCTACTAGGGTGTCAAGATTCCACATAAGTAGTCTATTTAGTTAGAATTAGAATCTATTATTAAATAATGGTTAGTATCTTTAACTTGTCAAATGTGGACAAGCATGTAATCCTTTATACATTATATCTAGACTTCATCTAATACAAGTTTATTATTGTGTTCTTCCCATTTGTTGTGTATTGTCACTTTGAGTTCATAATTTTGAGCTCAGTTTTGAGTTTATTAGATTAAGAGGTGAGGCTTCTCGTAGAGCCTCACATCTTAATCAAATCACACAAAGAGGGAACAGTTGGTGATGATCTTTGATTTACAAAGATTTCTCCATTATCTGCTAGGAGGACCCTTTAAGTTCTTTATTTATCATTCATCACTCAAGTACTTGGTAAACAAACCTATTTTATAAGATCATATATGTAGGAAGATATGTTTAACCCAGGAGTTTTCATTTAAATTTACAGTCAATATCGGGAGGCATAATCATAAACCCAATCACCTCTAGCAGATAGAGTATGAAAAAGAGAACAAACATGTTGATGATTAGTTACCAGATGCAATGCTCTTCATAGTAGAAGTAATTCTAGATCACCTAGAAGAGATTGCATTATTTCTCACAATAGGGAAGGTACCTAATAGTTATTCCATGATGTAGAAACACCACCTAGTGGTACGAGATGCAGAATACCAGCTGATTACGAGAAAAATTTACAAGTTGGGAATCGATGGAATTTTATAATGATGTGTACAAGATAATGAGAGACAAAGCATTTTATGGGAATTACATGCTCATGTTGTGGGTGAACATGTTAGTAGAAATTCTACATGACGGAAGATACTACAATCATGGATTTGGTGGCCCAAATTGTTCAAATATGTTAAAGAGTATGCTATGGAATGTGATGTATTCCAACGATTTGGTAGACCATATCGAAGGGTTGAACTTCCACCCCAATCACTGTGGACATTGCATCCATTCGAAAAATGGGCTATTAATTTTGTGGGACCTATTACTCCTCCTGCAAAACATTCTAAATCTTGTTATATCATCACCGCAACCAATTACTTAACCATATGCGATGAAGAAACACTTTCCTATGACTTCTCTATAGAAATAACATACCAATTTATCTATGAGAACATCATCACTTGGTTTGGGTATCCTAGAATCCTCGCAACTTGCCAAGGTAAGCACTTCTTGGATACCACTATTGAAGTGTTGACAAATTAATTTCTAATACAACACCATAAAAGTAGTCAGTATCACCCATAAGAAAATGACACTAACAAATATTTTAATAAAATTATGGAGATTAGGCTAACAAAATTCTATTGTGTAAATCGAGATGATTGGGATGATCAAATACTAGTCGTTTTATGGGCCTACATGACCACTACAAAGAAATTGCATAAGAAAATGGTGTTCCAATCGGTATATGGGAGAGAAGCATTTTTTCCAGTAGAATTTGTAGTTCCAAGTCTCTATGTTGCACATGTAACACACATGACAGAAGAAGAATCATGTGTGGAATGTCTTACATAACTGATGGAACTTGAATAATCTCGTTTCTTGGTTAACTATCATACAACAAATGAAAAAAAGTGACAAAATCCTTGGCACGATAGGAATATCAAGAAGAACCACTTTAACAAAGGTGACCAAGTCCTAGTATATGATAAAAAGTTTATAAAGCATCCATGCAAACTCCAATGACTAGGTCCTTTCATTGTTGTGAAAATCAAAGATTCTAGAGTTATTAAACTCACACAACTTGATGGTATCCTACATCCAGTTTGGGTGAATGGTGCATGCGTGAATCCCTACATTTCTGCTCTGTGTTTCTGCAAGAGGCCACTCTTGTAACCAGGAGTGATTTAGTCAGGATTTGGGTTCTTTTTCAGTCTAGTGATTTTTCTATTTTCAGTTCTTAGCTATCTCTCTCAGTTTAGTTAGTTGGTATTTAGTTCAAACCATTGTGGTCGGGGAAGGACCCAAATGTAAATGTATTTTTCGATAGTGCCACATTGCAATAGTATAATTGTCTCTTCATCATTAAAGATATCCTAATGACTAAATCCACCAAATCGGAGCTCGCCCATATGAACTCTCAAATCGATTGATGCATTCAAGGAAACAATCATACCACCTCTCCACTACGTCCCAACATTAATGGTTCATCCCCCTGGAATGGGTTGTCTATTTAAATCCAATTACCGTTAAAGCAGTCCCCATTGTAAAGAAATGAATGACAGTTGAACTGGAGCCCTTAGTAAGCAGTAAACATCGATCATCCAAAAGACTAGTTATCTAGTTTGTATACCAACATAGGACATTAAATATGGGAAAAGTAGAAGCAACTAGAGAAAGCTCTAGCAAGGCACATGCTAAGAAGAAAGAAGTGGCCAAACCCGGCCCTGTTGACCCAAGGATTAGTATTTTTGGGTGATTTGCAAGGAAAAGTAGAGCAGGTGTAGCTCGTATATGTTGATTTGTTTTACAACAACCTATATCTAGACATAGTAACCAATGTGTATATGAATTTCCTCCCAACTAAAAATGGGAAAGTTGTATCAGAATGGAAACATGATTTCATATCACAAAGGGGTTCAACCTTGATGAACCTAAAATATATTCGAGTCTTCAACAACACAAAGGAAATATAGAAGTGTACCAAGTTTCTAATCATCAGCATGCATGGCTACTCCCTAGGGTTGGATCAACAATATCCAATTCAGAGATGACATTCATAAACTTACCGGTCTATCAATTCAAGAGGAATATGTAACCACAAATTTTCAAGGAAACCATAAGCGAGGGAAAAACCGTTCGAATCCGAGCCTATATGATAAATATGGCACCAGACGTGGAGAAAAAGGTGTCATAATTGTTGAGATAAATCACCCATTGATGAAGATCACGTGCCATATTATTGCGAACTGGGTTATGATAAAGTACACAAAAGAATAATGCACCTTGAACACTATTTTGTTTTAGATTTATGTGTTTAGAGAGTTAAATTTAATTGGTTTAAGTTTATGATGCATGAGCTCTTCAAAGCATGCATAGATGCACAAATATCTAGAGGTTACTTGATTTTTGCTTACTCATAGTGCTAGTTATGTGGAAATGATGACCACCATAGGCTCGAACACCGTCGCACATCAAATTGAAGAAGGGTATATCCCAACATTACATCCCATGGAAGGCCCAACGTGATGCTACCAATGCTATGTTCAATAATAACGCTTTTGTAGAAAGGTACCTAGACCTCACAAAAGATGTCATGCACCAACTTCATGAGACATTGTTAATAAATTACACTTAAAAGGTACGGTTTGGGATTGAATGAAATATCACTTTCATTTGACTGGAAGAATATGACCAGTATACCTTTAAAGCATGTTCCCTTCCATTTTTCTTATTTCCAGAGGCGTTTCACAAAAAGGTCACCACTTGTCCCGGAGTAACGGTTGTGTCGACTGATAAAGGTAATTCTTGTTTGTTTCCTGTTTCTTTAACCAAGAAGAAAAGAAAACTAAATTTCCCCAGGCATAATATTCCGAAGAAACAACCCCACACACTGTAACCATAATCCCACACCATCCACTTCCCTCATCATGGAATCCTTCTCAGAAATTGGCATGGTCCCTACAAAGTTGTTGAAAGATGCTTTTACTGCTATGGGTGCACCAAAGCGAGCCCGCATCGATCAACCTCCTACCCCAACACCTGTGATCACAATCTTCACCATCTCGACAGCCATTTATACAGTTCTCCCCCGAGCCGCCCAAATTCTCCCCACCTCCCAACCCATCACAATCCCTCTTCTCGTGGATATTGCTTCATAATCCCTCTCGATCAGTGTAGTGAAGCTATCCATTATTGATATTATTGGTGATTCCCCAGAAACCATCCATACAATGAAAGGATTCCTAATTCCCCACGAATTTCCTTAGCAGTAGCTCATCATGGGATCGATGAAGGACAAGAAACCTCAGCCTATTCAGAAGCCACCATTGATGACCAATTGTTGCAACAACTTCCTCCACAAGAAGACCCTAAAGTAACCCTGAATTAGAGCACTCTGATTCACCTTTGCACTCTGAAGATGTTCGGGAATTACTGCAAGTCGAGGACATTCCAATTATAGATGCACAAGCAGAACAACAAGCCAGAATGTTGGAACTTCCATCAACACCTTCATCTGTTGAACCAATATCTATCCAAGAATAGAGCATGCTACTCGTAGATGTCCCATATCCTTATAAGATCCATCCTTAAGATCTGTCAAGAACACCACGGCATTGTTCCATTTCTATTTGAAGACACCCAATGGAAGATAACTCATAATAGAAGAGTCCCACGGGAGACAAAGGAACAAGCACAAGACTATTCAACACAATCCACTATGATCTCTACCCTCTGTCACAACACTCCCATATTATACTTCTTTATGTTCACAACAATTGTTTGACTAAATTTATAGCACCACAACAGAAGAAGAACGACGTATATTGCATGCCAACACAAAGCATTTCAATCTCATTTAAGTTTAAGATGGCATATGCACATAGTTGGTGGATTCCCTCGAAACAAAGGTAGAAGCAAAAAAGAGTAGAGCTACTGTGGAAGAAACTATTACAGCCCTTTGGGACTAGATACCCACCATGTGGCCCCAAGTATGCCAACATTTACCCCTCGTGCCAAAAGAGATTTCATTTGTTGCACCGCAAGAGAGCCTCCAACTCTTTTGCACATCATGGAAGTAGCATGGGAGGGATTACAATGAATTACAACGACGAATCCTCAACATTCAAAATCATGGAAATGAACAACAGACTCAGTTCATGGCTCAGGTACCGCAAGTCAGATGACAAGTTACAAATTTCCACAACTAGTGATGACAAACAACACAACAAAGTTAGTATCTCTTTGTGGCATTAAATGACTAAGTTGGCATATTATAAAATAAACAAGTGGAAGCTTTCCGGGACAAAATCAAGCAATTGGAAACAAATCCAAACTCACAGCTAACCCTCTTAAACGTGCACTAAAGTACAAGGAAGCACAACAGGTCGATAATGAGAAGGCTATCCTCCATGACAAAGTATGTGCATATAAGAAAGTCTTGTGACACTTAAAGTTTATAGCCCAAGTCGCATACACTAACATACAATAGTTAGATCAATTCGCATACACAAAAACTCAACAATTGTAGCAACAAAAACCCACCCTCCTAGATATAGAGAAAGCCCATAATTTGTTGGCTAGTGCCAATACTTTGCTTGGTAAATGGTGAACAAATTTGGGAAATTTTGAAGAACTCAAAAAGCATCCATTCATAGAAGTACTAGAGTTGGATCCTTCATTTGAAGAGCCTGCAACAGACAATCTACAAGTATCAAGAACACAACCGATATGACTCGAGGGTGGTTCAACACTTGTGGTATGGGCTTGTTGGATCCTTTGTTTTTGGAAAGGACTATAGAAGGAAAAAAAGGAAAGGGCCATGTAAGGAAGCACGGGGTAAAAGAAAGGGAGTTGCAGAAAGACTCTAAGGGTTGCAACTGCTTTGGACCTCTCCCCACAAGTATACAAGGAAAAATGATGCAAACAGAAGAGAAGTAGATGAGAGAGATCAAAGCACAAGAATAATATTAGAATAGAGAAGAGGCAGGGAGCACAAATTGAAGGAAAAGTTGTCGTCAAAGGTGATGTATCTGGATTTTGAGTTTTAGTTCTTTATTTTGTATAATACCGCGACGGGTAATTTAGTAGTTGTTGTAAGGCCACAGGGCCATGACTTGAATGTAACAAATTTTATTGATAATAAGAATGAAGGAATTTTGGAACCCTCAAATTTATGTGTATATGTTTACTATCTAATGAATCAACTGTGTGTTCTTTATTTGCATGTTATGGTTAATGAAATATTGTTCTGGTAACTGATTGATGCATGTCTTTATGGAGCGAATAATAAACCCTAACACAAATATATAGTTAACAATACTTATCATACATGGGTCATAGTTGTGTTTTGGGGATTGAAAATGCTAGCACACTAAACTACAACGGTGCCCTTTGTTGGCCCATGCGCAAGAACTCGATCTCCAATTTAACACCAACAGTTAGTATGCGAGATAAATAGGTAGAGTAGGGGGGTAGGGGTAGGATGGTGAGGCGTGGAGGGGTTGGAGAGAGAGAGAGAGATTGTGGGTGTGGTTGGTGGTAAGGGGAGGGAAATTAGGAGAGACAAAGAGGGGGGTTAGGGGTAAGAGTAGTAGGAAAGAGGGAAAGGGATAAAGTGAGGGGGTAGAAGTAGGGGGGTGAGGCATGGAGGCACTGGTAGAGAGAGAGAGAGAGATGCTAAAATTGTTGTGCCATTTAGATCATCAAGCAATGAGTCCAATATTATTCATGCAATAAAAGGAGAATGAAGATACAGATTGAACAAATCAAACCACACAGGAATTTAACAGATGAGTATAGCTCAGATAATTACAGTATCATTATCATTAATTAAATCCGGTGTTACAATAGTTTGCATAAGGAAGGATTCGAATCCATTAGGGAGGAATTCAAATCTACCAACTGGATGTGACTGTACCTAACTGACTAGCTAACTCATGATGTCTCAATCAATATCGGATTCCAAATGGTTAACTCCAGATGTCTAAACAACTCACACAATCAGTAATAAACAATTAATTCCGTCTAACTGAAGTGGTAAGTGAGAAAAGGCGCATAATCCGCATGCAGCCATGTATAACTAGCGTTAACTGAACTGATTGTGATCTAACTGAATGTAACTGGAGATTAACTAAGCTTAACTAGTTCCAACTCTAACTGACAGGATGAGGTTGGTGTCGGGACTCCTAGTGGCTCCTAAAATGTAGGGATTGGTCTAGGAGGCGCCTAAACTGATGCATGCAAGTGTAGTCAATGGCAGTTAGCCTCTAGCAGTGTTTCCCACACTTTAGTAACTAGTGCATGTGGCCCCATTCGACAATGTGGACCCAATGGTACTAGTGGACTTAATTAATTAAGTAAAACTCCTAAGTTAGGATAAATTAATCTAATAGACAGTTTGGTCAAGGGAGGATTCTAAATCTTAACACCGCCCCCCTCCCCCCCCTCCCCCCAAATCCTAACTTGGACAATTGTGGGCCCTAGAGACAAGGCCATAAGTCACCCATATACAATCTCAAAGACATCATGCTACTTAATACAACCGAGGAAATAGGGGAAAACCTCATGGGAAACCCCCCCCCCCCTTCAAAATAAGCAGAAATAGGAAAATTCAAGCTATATTTAGAAGAAAGAAGCTTCCTCCTTGGAAAAATAACTTGAACAAAATACTACTACAAAATTTGTAGCTCTATGCAGCAGCATGGTCCATATGTGTAGCAGCATCCTGAAGTTGTGCATGTGAACCTCTCAATGTTCTTCTGAACTGGTGACTTTGTATGTTTCTTTTGGATGGTGAAGGTAGATAATGATCAAGTTTCTTCTTCTTTGGGCCATGTAGCTGATCATTCGCCATCATCAAGTAGCACCGACCTAGAAATTTTTTGCACCACTGTGTAGGGAGTGAATCTGTCAGAGATAGTGCAGCATGTTCATTCTGATACTGGGACCTAGTTCTTCTCTTTCTTCTGGATTTACAGCACCACTTCCAACTGCATCTGGGAGCTTTTGAGCCCATCTGGGCTTAGGAATTTGGTTTGGAATGGATACTGGATATGGATCTAGAATCTCATGTGATTCAGTCTCAATAACAGGATCATGTTGGATTTGATCTTCTTCATCTGAATATGAAACCTATAGCAAATCATCATCATCAAAAATTGGTGGAGAAATGGTTATATCTTCCTGCGTTGTTGATGGTGGTGTGTCATACAAATGATCTTCTTCAAACTGAACACTCCTTTCAATGAACCATATCATGGTTGCAACCTCCATCATTTTTTAAGCTTTTTCATCTTCTACATATCCTAGCATAATGCATTCACTACTTTGGGCTTGGAATGCCTTCCTATTGTCAAGTGATATTCTAGCCAAAGCTTTGGAACCAAAAACTCTTGGATGAGAGACATTAGGCTTACGCCCATGCATTGCTTCGAATGGAATGGCCCCAACCACTAATTTATGAGGCACTCTATTCTGCAAATACGAAGCATAGTTTACAACTTCATCCCAAAGAGAAGGAGGGAGATGTTTGCCATGGAGAAGGCATGTTGCCATCTCCTTCAATGATCTGTTCTTCCTCTTATCCACACCATTCTACTGTGGTGTGCATGAAAATGAGTGTTCCATTCGAATCCCCTCCGATTCGCAGAAATTATGGAAGTCTCCTTTGATGTACTCTCCTCCTTTATCAGATCTTATAGAATTGATTTTCTTACTAAAATTGTTCTCAACCATAGCCTTAAAAGCTTTAAAAGTCTCAAAAACTTATGCTTTTTGTTTCATGAAGTAGATCCAGCAGTACCTAGAAGAATCATCAATAAAGGTGAGGAAATACCAGCAACCATTAATGGAGTTTGTGGGCATAGGTCCAACTACATCACTATGTATCAAATAAAGTATAGAGGAAGCTCTATGTGCCTTCCCAACATCATACCTCTTCTCTGGATGCTTACCTACCAAGCAACCAGCACATACTCCATTGGAAGTTTGGATGGAAGGCAAACCTTCAACCATTTTATCATTGTGGAGTTGCTGGAGATATTTGAAATTGAGATGGCCAAACCTCTCATGCCAAATATTGTTGGTGTTGTTAGCATGATACAATAAAGTTGTAGGAGGAGAGACATGTAAGAAATGTGAGAACTCATAAGCTTTAGTAGAGTGATTTGCAATACCTTTCGTTATGATTTGTCTCGTGACTTTTTCTGTAATCTCAATTGTTTCTGAATCAAATGTAACTCTCTTGGTAGAGCCTGTATGAGTCATCTGATAAACAGATAATAAGTTAGCTGCAAGGGAGGGAACATAGAGGACATTCTTGAACTCACCATGTTTTTCTCTAACTGAGCCCCTTCCTTCTGCTGGAATATGGGAATCATCTCCCATGTGATTATTAGGCCCCTTTGACAGTGTGAGGGAAGAGAAGGATTCTTTGGAGGAAACCATGTGGTTGGATGCTACGGAATAAGTTATGTATGTTGTATACTGAGTAAGGCTAGATTTCAAAGCATGGCACCTTTCATCATCTTTTGTTTATGGTTCTTCATCAGGCTTCTTTTCTCCTTGTGGGAGAGCAATGTTATGATGCTTGAGGAGAGATGACAATTGATTAACCTACTTCTTCATACAATGATGTTCAAGATGGAAACCCTTTACACAATCGGGACATATCTTCTTATCAAAATTCTTTTTCTTAGAGAAGGAGGCTCCTTCAGAAGTCTTTTGATTCTGTTTAGGATTCGAATTAGGTCCTTTAGGCTCCTTCTGCTTTGATTTCCCTTTATCTTGCACTTTGGTAGAGTCTGTCACTAGGAGAGCTTGATCTTTGGAGGTCTTGATGACTCCCATTCGGATCAACTTCTCTTGCTTCTTGATGAAGGACTCAAAAAAGGAATCAAGTGAAGGAATCTTACAATTCCGAAAGGAATCCACTTTAGAATGGAATATTGAGACATACAAGATAATCTGGGCCGAGTTTGCTGAGAATGGAAAGCACATTTTGCTCATCCTTTCTTGCTATTCTACACTGTCTCAATTGGAGTGCAAGAGACTTGATTTTAGTAAAGAATTGCTCTATTGTTTTGAAATTGTTGGGATGCAAGGATACCAACTCATTCTCCAGGAGGTGTCCCCGAAGCTCATCTTGTTTGCCAAACAAGTATTCAAGATTCTCCTAGGCTTCTCTAGGAGTCCTCAAACCTTTAAGGTGGAAGAGGATATCTCTGGATATATGAGTGCATAGATAATTGAAAGATTCATCTAAGCGGTTCAGAAACTTGTTTTTCTCAACTGGATGGTGGGGCTCAACCTCCCTTCCAAGTATTATCCTGTAGTAGCCAAGCTTGTGCAAGGCCAGGTGCATATCTTCCCTCCAATCAAGATAATTAAAGGGTGTTAGGATCCGAGGAGTAGAAGGTAGAGAATCCATAATTCTCCTGTTGAAAAAACACAAATCTTCACACAAGATACGTAGCACCTGTAGAATTTCATTGCAAAACAATAAAACATTCGAACTATGTTAGAATCATGCCTTCCCTCTCGACATGAACACTTTCTTAGGGTCTGTCACGTCCGCACCACCATTCTGAATAAATTCATAGGAAGCAAGGTAACCTTTGTGGGACTTATGTGGAAACCCAATTGCTTCTGGTGTTCAATGGATAGCAGACAAACAAGAAGCTTGCTTGAAATGGCTCTGATACCATGTTAAAATTGATGTTCCATTTATATCATCAAGCAATGAGTCCAATATTGTTGATGCATTAAAAGGAGAATGAAGATACACACTGAACAAATCAAACCACACAGGAAACATATGTTTATAGCTCAGATAATTACAATATCATTGTCATTAATTAAATACGATGTTACAATAGTTTACAGAAGGAAGAACTCGAATCCATTAGGGAGGAATTCAAATATACCAATTGGATGTGACTGTACCTAACTGACTAGCTAACTCAGGATGTCTCAATCAGTATAGGAGTCCAAATGGTTAACTCCAGGTGTCTAAACAACTCATAGAATCAGTAATAAGGAGTTAACTCAGTCTAACTGAAGTGGTAGGTGAGAAAAGGCACCTAATCCACATGCAACCATGCATAACTAGCGCTAATTGAATTGGTTGTGATCTAACTGAATGTAACTAGAAATTAACTAAGATTAACTAGTTCCAACTCCAACTAACTAAAGGAGGTTGGTGTTAGAACTCCCAGTGGCTCCTAAAATGTAGGGATTGGTGTAGGAGGTGCCTAAACTTATGCATGCAAGTGCAGTCAATGGAAGATAGCCTCTAGAAGTGTTCCCCACACTCTAGTAACTGGTACATGTGGCCCCATTTGGCCATGTGGACCCAATGGTACTAGTGGACTTAATTAATTAATTAAAATTCCTAAGTTATGCTAAATTAATCTAATAGACAGTTTGGTCAAGGGAGGATTCTAAATCCTAACAAGAGAGAGAGATTTTGGGGGGTAGGGGTCGGAGGGTGAGGTGTGGGGGTGGGGTTGAGAGAGAGAGAGAGAGAGAGAGAGATTTGGGGGGGGG
>LPNX011052700.1:282155-294629 GCA_001517045.1 Pseudotsuga menziesii
GGAATGAGGATAGGGGTTAGATAGAGAGAAGGAGAAAGAGTGGGGGGTTAGAGAGGTGGGATTTTAGGGACAATGGGAGAGAGGTGGGGTTAGAGAGATAAAGAGAGAAAGAAAGAGGAGAAATAAAAAGGTAGAGAAAAATAGAGTTTGCATGTTAGTAATGTGTACATGTTATTTTTCATATAGAAATGTGTGTGTGTTATTAATAAGTGCAAATTTTGGCACAGGTGATTTTTTTTCACCTACTTGGTAGATGAGTTGTCCCTTTTGGTTTTAGGTTCCAATTGTCAAAATTGTAGTTTGGTTTTCAACATTAAATCTACATATTCTATAGCAACTTGTTGCTAATGAAATTGCACAAACTTATATAGAGAGAGAGAGAAAGAGAGAGAGAGGGAAACAATATTGTTTCATATTTATTTATTTTTATTTAGTTAAATGTCAAATTTGTAAAGAACATAACTTTCACATTTTGTTTTTTAGTAACTTTTGAGTGGTTTACTTATTTTGAAAATGAAAAAGAACAAGGAAGTGCAAACTAAGACCCACACACTACAAAAAAAAATGTTAATTGATTGAGTTTATATCTTCACATAAAATTAGTGCCACACAAGAATGGCCATGTTAAATGCAATTGGGTAGCATTACTTTGCACAACTCCCCCTCCTCCTCACATACATATACATATATATAATCAATTTTAATCATCTTTAAAAAAAAATTAATAAAACATGTGTAATAAAGATAAAATTCATATATATAAGTGAATGGGTTTTGCTGCGAAATCTAAAATTTATTTTATGTACGTTGTTTAGAAATAAATTTCAAAGTAAAATGTCTATAGTATAAATAATAAGTTACATCGTGTTTTAATAATTTAATTTAAAACACTACCATTTAAAAAAGTGTTTTAAATTTTTTATTTCAATTTTGTGGAAAGTGTGAATTCACAAGGTTCGAATAGCGTCAACAACATTTCCATCGTCAGCTTTTATTTTGAGGCAACAAACCGTAGAAGATTTTTGTTCACATTATACGGATAAATCGGAACATCCTATCATTCATCCAGTGTGCATCCCATGATATTTTTACCCACACGAAGGAAAGATAAAATTTCGTGTGAGATAAAGTCATAGCAGGGCAGGAAGGTTACCTTATATAGATGCATACAAATTTCTAATTAAATTGTGAATTTGCTTTTCATTTGGATGATTATCTGCTATGATTTTCACGAGGAAGAAGTCAATTATGATAGAAATGAAAACAGCCCTAACCCTATTTGAATTCATAGGAAGCTTTAATTCTTCTCTTTCTCCTTGCTCTCCTCAGAATTCTTTTTGCCTCTTTATCCTCGTCCTGATGGCAGTGTTGTTCTCGAGGACCTAAACATAGGTCCTCAATATAATAATCGTTGCCAGCTTTTCTCCAAGGATCTGCGTTGTCAACAAGTTTTCATATAATTAAATACGAAAAAAATAAAGTGACATTTTCCATGAGAATCGCATGAACACCTTGCGTACCTTCTTTAGTAAAGAAATATAGAAGCTCCGCCTCTGTATCCTCCTCGATGTCAATTATGATCTCCGACATCTTCGTTTTCTACAAATTTGTGAGAATAAGCATAAAACCTTTCACTTGAATACATTGGGAATTGAACAGAGAAACCTTATGGAAAACAAATTTTACCTGCTCGTCATCGTAAAGATTTTCTTTCATCCTTCCGGCCTTTGTGTGCTTGAAAGTTTGATTAAAATCCATGGCATTAGAGTTGTTGAAAGAGTATAGCGAACTCTTTGTTTCCAGAATTTTTTGTGGAACTTGACGTATTCTCTCACCCTGCATCCTTGGCTTCTTCGGAGTTCCGGAGTTCTGTGCTTTGCAGCCACTCGGTTTGTGGTTTTCTTCGTCAAGGTGTTGGGTTTGAGTTCTGGCAGGGAGAGCGCGGTTTATAAGCTGCGAAGTAAAAAGAACAAACTATTAATATATTGTCGTTGGGTTTGATTAATTCAACTTTCTTCATACAAGAGTTATTGGCTACGAGGATCATAATAAACAGGTACATTTATTACAGTATTGGAACATGGCTGGTCTGCACTCTGCTTGACAGGTCCATGCTCACGTTCGCGTGCCTTCAGACTTTCAGTGATATCCTGAAATTTGAAGATTTGATGTAGTTAACTATGGAAGTTACAAAATGCCCGGCATTGGAATCAGTTCTCTAAGATGCTCGAGGATTAATAGGTACCTGCAACTCTCTGGTAAAGGTTAGACATATTTCTGATTTCATTGCAGATAAATGTTCTGTCAACATTTTGGGTATCGTCCTCAGAGCATCTGAGAGTTCGTCCAGCTTTAGCTTGTTTGTTTCTTCAGTTATTCGATCGGGTATGGCATTCAAGGCCCCAAGCAAGCTTTCTTTAGTCCCCTCCTCTTCCTTCAGCTAATAATAGAAGCAGTTGATTAGTCTCTAATATAAGCAATATATGCACTGTGAGCTACCAGCCTTTTATCAGTGGCTGAGAACATTGTTTTTTATTTCATAAATTCTACCAATCTGAAAAATACAACTCAAGATCATAAGGCCGGTCCTTTTCGAAATTGCAGGCCTAGTCATAAGTATCCGATTTCTGTAGAAAGCCCAGCAAAGCCATATCGCAACAAATTAATAATCAATGATAATTATTGAACATGGATTTAATTTGCGTATAGAAAATCTCTATATCTCGGTGTTCACATAGGGGTTAATATTTCTATATCTCGGTGTTCACATAGAGCTTATTATTCTGAAAAGTTTGGAAAAACATATTACTGTTTTAGGACACTATTTTAAGGGAATTAACATGTAAGTTTTGGGACGAGTGCCATGGGTTGTCCCTCCTCTATGAGATCCTGAGCTGACTCATTTTTACTTGTATGGGACACTATTTTAAGGGAATTAACATGTAAGTTTTGGGACGAGTGCCATGGGTTGTCCCTCCTCTATGAGATCCTGAGCTGACTCATTTTTACTTGTATGGGTTGATGGTCATGTATATCAGAAAATTTATCTAGGAGGGAAAATTAAATGTTAATAACAAAAACAAATAAAATAAAGCCTTACTAGGACGGAAAAATAAAGGTTAATAACACAAATAAAATAAAACTATATTGACAAGCTTTCAATGCTTTTGGTCATTATTAAGTAATTGTAAGTTATTTTGAAATTTAGATATTAGTTATACAATTTCTTAGAATCCTGAAAATAAATGAAGTGTACAAAACTCATCAACCTATCTTAAATTTTACATAACAACAACAGAAAATTCTTAAAATAACAGACTTGTTACATACCATTAATTACCAAATCAATAACATAATATATATATATATAACTAAAACCATAAACTATATCTACAAATATAAAAATATTTAAATAATTCTATTTTATTGTAATCAAGTCTAACACGATTGAAGATATAATCTCCAAACCATACATTCAATAAAATTCCAAGAATCTCTAAATAACTTCTACAGATGAAGTCTAACTCATGGTACAGTTACAATCAAAGTGGCTTCATGATATAATAAAGATATTTGAAAATATAGTCCCCAAACCATACCTTCAATAAAATTCTAATAATCAGCAAGTAAGAATCAAAATTCTAATAATCACCAAGTAGCTTCTACAAAGTAACTTCAACGGTTGGAGTCTAGCTCGTGGTACAGTTGCAATGTAGATTTAAAGCATCATTAACAAGAAGGAAAGTGGCTTCTTCATAATATAATAAAGATCGTTCCACGTCAAATGTACTAAGCCTAAGTAAAATATACTCCATGTACACTTGTCCACATATCAGCCATCCGATTTCTAACGTCAATCTTGTCCGTCCATGAAAGCTTTTGGCTCATGAAGGCTATAGGAGGCTGTCGTTAAGAGTCATAATGCATGCAATCATAGAGGCTTTACAATAATTTTGTGGTCAGAAACAAAACCATGTAGGAAGTTTCCGTGAGGCCGCTAAATGTAGAGATGCATAAGGGCATCTTTTAGCCCGCTAAAAGATCACCAAGTTCGGTCAAAATAGGGAACTCTGCAGGATAAACTATATTTTAAAGGGAAACAGGAGACCAAACCAAGACGTCTCATCTCCTCACATGTGATCGAGGTAAAAATTGGCGGTTTCGAATGTCGTTTACAGACAACAATGGAGGGTTACGTAAGCGGTTTTGCTGTCTTGCACGAGAATATGTTGCCTGAACACTTATGTGGCCATCTATTTGATCCATAAAGCTGCGCTTTTCGATGGCAGTTTTGCGGGCATAGATTGCAGAAGCCATGAGCATTGTAGGCGCAAGAGAACCCCGTCATACAATTTGCCTTAAAGCAGATAAATGTGGGATGCAGTTTTAAAGGCTTTGAAATGAAAAAAACGAGAGGTGAAAAGCTCCAGAGGTTTTCCCGTCAGAGATGTTCTCGGCTGCATTACAAAAATTACTTTAGTGTACCGACCAGCTGAGAACTGTGAACGCGGTAACCGTGGCTTTAAACACGGCATATTTAGAAATTACTGAAATTGCAATAAATGCAAAGGCCATTTTCTCACCATTATGAAAAGAAAAATCCAGGAACAAGAAGGAACACGCCTTAATATAACACTATATTTCTAGGTATTATTAGAGTTATAATACAAACAGAAAACCTCTTTCAAAATGCAAAACACTGATATCTACAAAACAGTATCTACTGAGTTAACTTCAGTTGGCATTGTGGTCACACGCCCGATGTTTTAGGATCGATTCTTTTGCAGTGTTGGATGCCCAGTGGTCTTTTGGTATTCACTCTTATTCACAAATATAAAGACCCGAGTGATATTCATGCTGCTTAAGGCATGTTCACAATTATAATATCTATGCCTTATTGGTCCAAGCGCACCAAAAAAATCCTTATCCTCTGGTTAGATGTTTCGATGCAGGTTCATATTCAAGAGTATAAAGAAAACACTGAATTTTTCCCGAAGCAACCATTGACATTGAAAAAACTAGTAAATTTACAGTCAAGGGGGGCTTATTTGCCACTTATAGTTGTATCATTTAGGTGGTTCTATTTCGAGACTTTACTTGGATGCCTTCAAGATCAAATTGACTTGTGCAGCTCAACTGCTGACACTAAGTGCCTTTTACTTGGGTTAGCAATAGTGCAAATCGAAGGGAAAGATTATACATTTAACATTCCAGAGCTTAATTCATGAAATACTTTAAAATTATTTGCGATTAGTAATTCAAATGTTCAGCTGTTCAAACTTCTTACTTGGACTTGGCTTTTCTAGCCAAACATTGAGAAAGTAGAGCATGGGTATTTATATTTAAGACTCCAATACTTTACCAGTAACTGAAGAGTATTTTCTTGAACAACAATTTTTTGCCGTATTCCTTCAGCTGCAACCGCGTATTGGAGTCATTCATTAAGATCATTATTTAGAAAAATATAGGCATCGGATTACTCATAAGCTGAATGTAAATTATTATTTCAGAAATTAATAAAATAATAACTAATTTTAAACAAATATATACTATTTACTTTCAATTGAAACGTCTTTAAATGCTTTATTTATTTGCTGCAAATCGCTCTGAACAGAGTCTAAAACAAGGACTACTCTATTCAACGCCGCATCCACACTGCAAAACCTTTGTTCAACTTCTTCTGGAATACGGTCTGCAAAAAGGAAGATTTTGCCAAATGAAATATAATTCCATGAATGCTATATAATTAAATTTTGAACCTGAACCAAATAAAAGGTGAGAATTTGGAATGGATACATTTGTCGTCTGGATGACATCCGTGGTTGATTCTGTGATGCATAGTATTGGCACTGGATGGCCTTGTTTGCGAGAGTACTTGAGAACCGTCATCTCTACTACTACCGTAAGAATATGGCGCAAAGCAGGAAGTTCTCCTGATTGGATTATCTCGTTCCTGAGAACTATGTCTCCACTGTAATCACAGATTAAAAAATTGTACTGAATGTGTAGTCCAGAGTATAGTAACATTTATCTTGCAGAAAAGCAGAACGCCAAGAAATAGGAAAACAGGACATTTAAATGTTTTTTTTTTTCGAATGTTTGAGAGAACAATTATTAAAGAAAGTACGCTAACTTTCAATATCTGAACTAAATTAATATACGAATGCTAAAGACGATAGATTAAAAATAATACAGTATAACACTAAATTTCATCAAAACTTTAGGATTTGACATTGAATTTCACATAGATTTTTGTAAAAACAATAATTCACGTCCTTGAATACTTTAAATCCGTTCATATCGTAGAGCTCGAAGAAAATATCTAAAATATATGTCCTTTCTTTAGAAATTCTGTGTTTTTTCTGACTTATGAAATATTCGAAAGAATTAGAGCTCAATGAAAGAGTACTAATTTACTTCAGTTATACTGCAAATAGGTAGCAGGAAAACACATACCTGATCATTAATAATATTTTCTTCCTGTGAATTCTGAGATAACGCTGTATTTTGAGAAAATTGCGTCAGTCCTTGAGAAAAAGATTGCTGACTCTGTGAGCTGGATTGAAGGTACGAGTTCCGCAACGAGGGAATATGCCTATTGTTAAACACTTGTGCAGGAGGAGCACTTCGACCGTCCAATCTCGTCCGGAAAGTATTTACATTCCTTCAGTACAGGTTCTCTCTCTCAAAACATAGGAAAGAAGAAAGGCATTTAATGCTTTAAAGGATGCAATGCTCACAGATTTTCGTTGATAATTTTCTTCTTCTTTTTCATACTCTAAATGCAAAGATTAGATGCGATTCGATCAATTGTAATAAAGTTACCAGATTTAACAGTGACATTTCCAAATTTAAGGAACGGGAAAGAAAACGATGAGAATTACTTGCCTCGAATTGTCGATCATGGGAGGAAATGCGGAAATGGAGGCGAGGTCCGGACCAGGACAGGCTTTGTTGATCTTTAGCTTCTTCATGAAGAAACAGGCCGCAAATATTTTAACTAAACCCTGAAAAATGTTGCTCAATATCTCACAACACGAAATATGATCTTGAACCTCAATTGACTTCGTCAAAACAGTTTCTTGTACCCAGCCACATCGTTCCGATAATCTTTAATGATCTGGAGTTCTTGGCATGCTTCAACCTTTTCGAAGCAATTTCTCCGCAAAGTTACAGGATTCGAACTTTGAATAAGTTTGGAAATCTGTCGTACCTATAAAAGTGTACACGGCTTCTTCCGTGAGATGAAATCTCAATCTTTTACATTCCAAGAAAATAAACGTGCGACACAACGGGGTCCAAGCGAACTCCGTAATAATGAAATGTGAAATGTGGTTGAATGCAATTGCCTATATATGATATGATCAAAATACATGCAATCACAATGATATAGAAGAAACCATACGACATTACTAAACCATTGTTGTAGGGTGTATTCGCAAGATCAAGGGAATCGTATCAGTACACTTAAAAAAAAGAATTTAATTTAATACACGGTGTACAATAGCAACAAAATCAATGTATTAGTTATTCACAATGTTAATATATTTCATAATTATTTTAATATTTTTCATAAATCTTCAAGGCATAACTTACCCTAGGTTTATAGGAATTTTAATTTGGAAGTTTCATCATAAAATAAGGTACTACACTAGGTTTGTAGGAATTTTAATTTGGAATTTTTATCATTCAATAATGAGGGAAGTTTACCTTATGTTTATAGGAATATAGGAATTTTAATTTGGGATTTTCATCACAAAATAATGAAGGGAGTTCAAAGTATAAGGATTTGCTTTTAACATATTTTATAAATTTTAAGGCATAAGTAAATAAATCTTTAAAGTATAAGGATAGGTTTATAGGAATTTTAATTTGAGATTTTCATTATTTGAATAATGAATAATGAGGAGGGTAGTTCATTAAACTTATGAATATGGAATTAACTTTATAATAGATAACAAAGATTTTATAATTAAAAAATACTTATTAAAAAAGACTTAAATGTAAAGAATGTCCAAATTGCAAAGAATGTCTAAAAAAGATACTAATGCAAATTTTATTTATGATAATAGAAATCTAGAGGAAGTGACTTCTTACAAGTATCTCGGAATTGATATACATCACAAGCTCAATTGGAACTCATGTGAGATAAAAAGAAATTCATTTTTTAAACTCTTTTCATCCTTGTTATCTTATATGGTTGTGAAGTATGGGGGTGCAAAATTTCTAGAGAATCTTGGAGGAAGATTGAGCAAATCCAGAAGCTGTTTATAACTTATAACCTCAAAATTAAAATCAATACACCTTATTCTATTCTCCTCACATAAGTAGGTCTTTTCTCCATAGAGAGCATGGCTATGACTAGGTACATGATGTACAAGCATAAGATAAATAACATGGGAAATCAGAGACTTCCTAAAATTGCTTTAAACTCAAGTCAAAACCAACTAGGCCTCAAGCGGGGCTGGTGTAAAGATACCATGGCTTGGTTAAACCATTGGGGCATTAATGAAAATGGCATTTTGCAGAACATTGATAATGTAAAAAATATTATTACTTCCAAGTTTAAAGAGAAACTTAATTTGGTGTTAGTAAAATTTAGCGGTTAAAAGAAAATTAAGATACTATAAGGAGGTCATTAATCATAACTTGGAAGATCAAGTATCTCTCAATAGTAACTAGCTCACAGAAGAAAATTAATATAGCCAGGATTAGAACGAACTCTCATGAAATCCATAGTGAAATAGAGCGTTGGTTTATTCTTAAAACTCTATGGGTGGAAAGGGTTTGCCATCTGTGTGATTCTATGAGCACTGAGGATGAAAATCACTTTCTCTTAGAGTGCCTTTCTTACACCCACATTAGATCTGAGTTTCATAGTATTTTATACAATACAAACCTTTAAAACCTCCTAACTTGCCAAAACTGCATTGAGCTTGGCAAGCTTCTTGACAAGCTTTATGAGCACAACAACAAGATTTTAGATTTTAAAGTAAACCAAGTATCGTCCTTCTTAAGGTCTGATGGTCTATAGTGGACGTTAATCATCATCATCATCAACAACAAAAAAAAGTTATGTCCACATAATAAATAAGACCAAAACCTAAAAAATAAAAACCTACATAAAAATAAGACCAAAACCTAAAAAATAAAAACCTACATAAAAAATGAAATTACCACATATATCTATTTACCACCATTTAGGTTACAATGACACCCTCGGTGCAACAATTAAATTAATATTTTTGTGAACATGGTGAATGCCTTCAAATATTATAGCCATTTTCTAAATTCAAATTAATTCAAAAAACAAATTGTGACATGTCTAAAGGTTGATACAACCATTTTTACCTTGCATAAGGGCAATCATTTCTCTCAACTTTTTATGATTTTTTTATTTTTATTTTTTTTCTCTTCAGTGAAGCAAAGTTCCACCCATGATTTCATGCATTATTTAGAAACCCATTGATGTAGGTCATCTTAAAATGAGCCAAAATCTTTAGGAAAAAGTACCAAGAAATGGTGTTGAACTCTAAGTACCAACAAAGTTCCTACAAAATGTTTTATATTTTTTAATTTATTTAATTTAATAATTTTAGGAACCAATATTTAATTTTTATTAATATTATTTTACATTATATAAATTCAGTTAATATATTATCATTACATCTTACTCCTCCTCAATATGTATATTTAGAAAAAATTAAACAAGACTGTCTAAATTTTGAAAAGAATTGTTGAAAGGGGTATATGAGGGTACTCAATTCATGTATGTATTCAAAAATGCAATTTTAACAATGAAAAATTGCAATTTGACCAAATATTATATACTTGTCCAGATTTTAGCTATTATTACCACAAAAAATCCAAATCTTTAAAATTTTAGACTAATTCTTTTATAAAATTTGAACTACCAACTAAAATTCATATATGTATGTAAAGGTGTGATGAAACTTTATATATAGAATAGTATATATTAAAGTATAAACAATAACATAATTCAATGCTCTTAAAAATATATAAGCTTACGTTATTTTTATTATAAAACATTTAAAAAAGAGTGTTGGTCAATAATGCATAGTCTGTAAACTTTTGCATTGTGGTGCATGCAAATCAATGCAAATTTATTAACAAACATTATTTCATCTCGTAATATT
Source organism: Pseudotsuga menziesii (assembly GCA_001517045.1). Taxonomy (NCBI): domain Eukaryota; kingdom Viridiplantae; phylum Streptophyta; class Pinopsida; order Pinales; family Pinaceae; genus Pseudotsuga; species Pseudotsuga menziesii. The sequence goes on from LPNX011052700.1 coordinate 292,313, forward strand.
AACTATTAGCAAATGATTTGTTATATTAATATATATTACAAGTCTATATTATCATTTATTATGATACTAGCAAAGATTAACGGGTCTTCTATAAAATTTGAAAAACTAACAATATGTGTAAACATTAATATTTCTTTTAGTATAGGAGTTTAGGTTTTTTAACAAGCAAATGGCTAGTTGTTTCAATCCCCTTCCTTGGCCCTCGTATTATGCATAACCTAATATCTTCAAAATGAGACTCTACTCTTCTAGCTATATTAATCATTCTTACCTCAATCCATATTTATGTCCTCAATTTTGAGACATAAATGGTTCACATCAAAACAATAAGAAGTTTTCCTTCGGTCAAAAATTGAAATTTCTCACTACATTCTTCGATTGCCATGTCCCTTTAGAACGTCACATTAATGTATCTGTAAACTCACCAAATTATTCCCTGGGATATTTAGTAATGCATATCTCACCCAAGTATGCAATGCCCCACCCATGCACTAAAAGAGCACATTTAATTTATCCTCTTGTATATTAATATGAAGGTCAAAATTGGTTCAATGCGGGTTTATGCCCTCTAACCATTGTTGTTTTTATCGCCCAAGGGTTCATATCCTCTTCTACCTATCGAAATATAAGGTCACTGAATAATGAGTTTTCAAGCTCAAGTTTTATAGGCCATTTTCCTATGAATTATAACTACACCAATTACTTCAGTAGTACAAACTTCATGAAACTTTCATCTAGAACTTCCTTAGTCGCATAATGAGATCTAGTCCTTACCATTTTTTTCTTGAGTAATGGGGGCAATGTCTCCAACTGACATTTACACTAGTTGATTGTTTTGATAAAATGATCAAAATACTTATTAGAGAGATGCCCCTATTTATATCAATAAAGAGACAAAAACATGACTTAAAGAGTAAATCATTTAATAAGTGCATGCGACATATAATAAGTATAAATATTTTTTATACAATTGAAATATAATACTATAAATGCATAGTATTTAAACATTATTACACAACCTAGATCTATCTTGCTCTCAAATTTATTTAGAAGAATCAATTTTTTCGAAATGCAAACCATTTCAAGGGTGCAAAAAAATAAGAATGTATACCTTAAGGAATTTAAGCTCAAATCTATGATGATCAATATTTAAATTATTATTATTAATTTTACATTAAAATCTAAGTTTGTAGTTTTTCCATTAAAAAGAAAGACAAACATACAAAAACAATGAACATAAACACAAATAATTAATAAAAATACTATACTTAGATAAAAGTTAGTTATAATGAGATAAATGTTACTTATTATTTATGGTAGCATTAAACATTCTATTTTATAAGATAATATCAAACTTGGTTTTATCCCTCAAATTGAAAAAAAAAATGCAACGAAAAGAAAAGGAATGTGACACATTTGTTCGGACAAATTATCGCATTGCTTCATTATCATAATAATATAGGTTTTAGAACACAACTTGATAAACCACATATTAAATATAATGTTATGTGAGACCAACCATATTCCTTTTCATATGTTACAACTGGGTGATTCCATGAAGATGGGTAACACTTTTTGGCCAAATTTGGCGATGAAAACCTGATTTTTTACTCATGTGCTAGATAGAAGCCCTCAAAANGTGCCAAAAAGTGTTACCTAGGTCCGTGGATTCACCCAACTACAACTACAATAATATCTTCAACTATAAGGCATGATCATGAAAGAAGATAAAAGGATTTATAATAATTTATCCATTCTTCAATTCTACAAGCAAATTCCCATATCAACTTTTTTTCTTCTTGAGTGGTCCTAACCCAAATTATATTTATGTGTATGCATTCCGTAATTTTGATAAAAGAATCATTATCAAGAGTGTGGAGGACTTACCTCATCTTTCTTGAACATAGAATTATTGTTGCTCAATATAGCAATTGGACATGAAACTACAACAAGAAAAATCACAAATAATGAGAGATATTTGTCTCTTTTTTGTTTGGTAATATTTTTTTTGTAATGTTGTAAAAATCTATTAATTTATGAAAACAAGGTGTACAAAAAAACCTTGTCCGGAGGAGGCCTTGGGTGGTGAATCCACCACTTAAGTCTCTAAAAAACGAAGGGCTGTCTTAGAAAAATAGAACTGAAACTATTCAAGACTGTAGGAGTGTCATAGTAACTAGTATTTGACATAATTACATAGTTCATTTTCAAAATTAAACAGAGAGATAACCAAACTAGACAACGATGACAAAAAAACATGAAACGATAGTGCATTTTTGCAGACGTTTTGAGCATGCTTCAAGAGGCGGGGGGGGGG
>LPNX011052729.1:16773-43602 GCA_001517045.1 Pseudotsuga menziesii
ATACCTAGAGGCAATTCTAAGAGGCAACAAAATCACAACATCATCTCAACTTCTAGACTAGTGAAGCAATGTAAATGAGGTACCTTCCCTTCAACTATGACATCCTCACAATGTTGTTTATAATCCCCTTTTTTAGTTTCGATTCGACTAGCAAGTCCCTTGATTGACTATTGGGGGGATGTTGGATCCATTAAGCACCAAATTCAAACATCTCAAATATATTATCAATTACTACATCCCACTATAATTTGACTCTAGGCATAGATAGTAGACACATTATCTTAATTCGATTTCTTCACACTTTCATTGCGTATGTATAATGTTGTACCTAACAACTATCCCAATTTTGACGAATTTATAGTTATTATTTGGTTCGACATCAATACATTTCTTATAATTTATTTTATTTTAATTTAATATTGTGATTTCCTTCCAATCATGCTATATTATAATATGTTATTTAACAATAAAAATATTTAATATGATACTTTGTTCACTTCAAATATAGATAGAGATCTTCTTGTAATAAAACATGCAATTATGTGTGCAACTTAACTTCATTAATCCTACATTTTATATCTTCATGAATATTTTTTCTCACGATTCAACAAATTACAGATTTTCATATACTCCTCCTAATTTATGGCATACTGATCTAGTTATAAATGATACAACATTTCATTTTTTATGATTGTATATTAAAAACACTTGGAGTAAATAAAATTTGTGATCAATAAAAACATTCTTTCTAGGATTAGTTTTTCCAATTTTAATGGAATATTTCTTTAATGCATAATTTTTACAAATTAAATGAAATAAATAAAATGTTTACAAAAAAATTCAATGTCATAGAAGTCCTTGTAATAGAATTTTTCTAGATTTCTTGAAATATGTGTTATATGTGTTTACTATATCTCTGCTATCTTTGAAAAATATATATTATTATGATTCTCTATGTGTTATTTCATTTCTTTTAGACATAAATCTAGATCATTTATGCTCATGTTATTTTAACTTTGGTGATTCATAATAGATCAAGTAATCGTTCTATAAGAGGACTCCTCCGAGCCCTTCCTTGCTTGCATCTCTGTAAACAATGAAATCCCCATCGGGGTCTACAATTTGTAGTATCGGTGGGGTCCTCAAAAGCTGCTTAATATTTTGAAAAATTTTCTCGCACTTGGTCATCGATAAGAACTTATTTGTATTCTTTTGTGAAGTGGTCATGGGACAATCTATTCTAGAGAAGTTCTCAATGAACTTTCAATAATATCCAGACAATCCCAAAAAGGAAATAATGTCGGTGAAACTAGTAGGGGTAGTCCAGCCTTCTATGTCTCTAATATTTTTTGGGTCCACAACTATCCCTATCTCGAAGATAGTGTGACCCAAGTACTGTATGTGTGGTTTGTAAAAATCACATTTACTAAACTTGGCATAAAGTTTGTGTTCTCATAACACTCATAGTATTATGTGAAGGTGTTCCTTGTGTTCCTCTACTCTTAGAGTAAACTATGATGTCATCTATGAAGACCAAAACAAATTTATCTACATATTTATTGAGTATATTGTTCATCATACAAATAAAGTTTGCGGGTGCATTGGTAAACCCGAACAACATTACTACAAACTCGTAGTACTAGTACCTTGTACGAAAGGTGGTTTTTTTAATATCCTTGTCGCAAATCCGTACTTGATGGTACGCGGATCGCAAGCCAATATTTGAAAATATCTTTGCTTCGCCTACGTGATCAAAAAATTCATTGATCCTAGGGAGTGGGTATCAGTTCTTGATAGTCATCTTGTTAAGCTTATGGTAATTGATGCACATCTGCATCGTAGCATCCTTTTTCTTTATGAAAAGTATCGGTGCTCCCCAAGAAGACACACTTGGTTGGATATATCCTTTCTCTATCAACTCCTGCAACTGCAGTTTGAGTTCCACCAATTCTCATGCACTCATGCGGTAAGGGGATTTTGAAGCCGGAACTGATCATGGTGTCAGTTCTATGGAAAAGTCTAGGTCTTGTTTCGGAGGTAATCCCTGGGATCTCCTTAAGAAATATGTCCTTGAATTCTACAAGAACTGGGAAGTCCTCTATGTGATGTTCTCTTTCATCCTCTATGTCTCAAATATTTACTGCAAACAACTTGCAGCCTTTCCTAATGCACTTCTTTGCTTGTAAGACATATATCTACCTTACATAAACTTTCTTTGGTATGCCTTGAATCTTCACTTGATTCCATTGGCTATCTACACACAAGATTGACTTGTGTAAGCAATAGAGCATGAAAGGTTATTGTTCCAACCAGTCCATGCCGATAAGTATATCATATGATCCTAAGGGTAGGATTTTTAGGTTTACTTTTGTAGGAAAACCATTCAGGTTTACCTTACATTCTTTAACTATTTCTAAAACTTTATGTTTCATACCCGTGGCTAATTGTACCGGCCAAGGTTTATCATGTTTTACTTTTTCTAGTTTACATCCATCACCAATTTTAGGAGATACATAGCTCTGACAAGCGCTAGGGTCAATCAGTATTGAAATAATAGTTTTCAAGATATTAATTTCTATCTCAACCATGGTAGCCTGATAGTCTGCATGTCGGCCATCCAAGGCTGCATAAATCTACGGTGTCCTAGCTATGTCCTCTATCGTTGGTTCTTCTTGTAAGTTGTGCAAGACCCCGTTGGTCTTGTTTTTACAATCTCAGGCATAATGAGGCCTACATCATTTCCAACATTTGATTTTTAGTAGGGTAGCGTTGGCTCCCCCAATTTCTACTAGATTTTTAACATTTGGAGCTGGTACATATGACTTTGTACCTAACTTGTTGATGTTCTTGTTCGCTGGAAAACTATTGTTCTATTTTCTCTATGGGGATGGGTTAAAACCCGGTTTGCAGTTGTTAGAGAAGTTCTTGGACCTGTCTCTATTTTTGTTCATGTTCTCTTGTCTTCAGTGCCCATGCTCATATCAAAGCATATCTTTTTGCAGTGTGGTGTCCAAGGTTTTAGGCATGTCAAACTCAATCCTTTCTGAAAAGTTGGGAGGAAGACATCCTAAAAACTAATGGATCTTTACCTTTTCATCCTTGATGTATGTCACATAATGTAATAGATCTAAAAATATGTTAATAAAAGAATCCATAGTCATGGATCCCATATGTAACTCATGAAACTCTTTCACTTTTTTGTCGAAGAATATTTCTGACATATATTTTTCTTGAAATATCTTGTTGAAATTACTCCAGTGTATTTCTCTTACCTCATCTTTCTTGGTATACTTCAAGTCTCTCCACCATCTTTTTGCTTTTCCATTTAAATTATAGATGGCCAGTCGAGCCTTCATTTCACTAGAGTAGCTATGAACTCAGAAATATTTTCTCATACCCAACAATCATTCTTCAGCTTTCTCCCCCATGTTCACTTCTCTTTCATAGGTTGGGGCTCTTATTTTCTGAACTCCCTGTGGAGATTGTCATTACTTCTTTGTTTCTTTCTGCATGGAGAAAGAGAGTCATCACAAGAAGGATTGTAATAATCTCCTTCTGGAGGGTTAGGTGTATGTTCCTCTTTTCCTTCTTCTCTTGGGATGCTAGCTCATTTATGACAAGGTTCCTTTTTGAACCTTTTTGTTGAATGAATGGGTTTTCCCTACGAGATTCCTCCCGTCAAGTTTCGCAATAATGCTTCATTAATTACTTGTTGTTCCTTTCTTTCATTCAGACTATCCTCTCTGAGGCTTTGCAAGTTTACTTGAAGAATTTGTATGGTTTTAATCAAATCAGAATTCAGTTCCACCACTAGTTCTGCTTCCTAGTTGGGGGTATTCAATTTCGCTTGCCAGCTGTCATCTTCTTCAGTGTTCATGATGTTTTCGCCGTGGTAGCTGCGATAGAGTATTGGGTTTAGACTTACTATTTAAGTTTCAGATGCATATTTAAATATATGAGGGCCGACTGTGGTGTAACCTTTCGTTGCAAATCTCTGCTGTTGTTATCTCATTGACAGGGTTTGTAGCATTGGTAATTTTAATTGACTATTCGGTTATGTATTGTTGATGTAATTGTAAATTCGAAATGTATTCATCCATATATCTTATATGTATTGTACCCCAATGTTTATTCCAGGATGTGTCTGTAATGTATTTGAGTCATGTCATACCCCGATGTTTATTCTGGGAATTTTTTATAATATAACAAGTCATGTCAAGTCATTGTGGGTAACCCTCCTATTGGTCAAGGGTTAAAGTCCTTGCAGTTGTGGGGCCCTGGGGTTATTAAAATGTCCTAGTGAAGTCTACCCTAGGTGAGTCATTATAAGTCATGGAAATAGTCCCCACCATTTTGTTAAGGATAAACCTTCTTGTTGGTGAGAGGAGGAAACGTCCGCACAAGTTGTGGGGCACTAGGGTTATTAGACACTCCTAGAGATGTCGGCTCTAGTAAGTAATTGTTAAGTGAGGCCGACATGTTGGAGTGGGTTTCAAGTAAACAAAATAATATAAATAAAGAGTGAGTCTCTCTATTTATCATACACACACACTCACTCGTTGGGGCGCATGAGTGAGAGGAGAAGTTGTTGGGACAAGAGAGAGACTACTGCTGTCAGGAGATCATCTTTATGTTTTTGGGTTTTACTTTTGGTGCTAATTCTATCTTTGAGGAAGTTGCATGGTTTTCTCCTTTATGGTTTCCCCAAGGAAAATTATTTGTGTCTCTTGTCTCTTTTGTTTTATTGATGTGCATGTTATTCTCTCAGTTAAATATCCTATGATCGTAATGCTAACTTGAATGATAAAAATCTAACATGGTATCAGAGCTAACTTGAGAAGAAGACATTATGCAGCTATAGAAGCTAGGGATTCTTACTTTTTGGGTCTCTCTCCACAATCCATCAGCAAAAGTATGCTAGGATGACTCTCCATTGAAGGGCGCATATTTATGTCGAAGCAGAATTCAATTCTGAGCATTTTCAGTTTTTGGTGTGGTAAATTAGGGCTTCTTCACGAGAGGAATTTTTTAGTGAGCCCGGCATAGGATTTCTCTCCTCATCAAAATCGAAGTTTAGAGACTTGGATCAAGATTTTTGGTTGCATGAAACTCTGGGAAAGTCAAACCCTAGTTTGACCCCAAGCTAGAAAAACCCTAAATATTAAAACTTATAAGTTTTGGTCCATTCGCTATATCTTGGGATTGGAGAAGGCTCAGTAGCTGAAAATTGCAGAGGTCGAAGATAAAATCCTGATTTACACTGTATCCAAACTTTAGCCTCAGATTCACTATATACTGGGAGATTTGATCCCTCCATGTTAGGGTTCCATCCTCTTCCAGGATTCATCCCTAAATAGGATACCTGGGGCGAATTTCTATATCTTGGGCTACAAAGGTCCCAATTAAATTTTTGAATATTTTCCAAAAAGGGAATGGACTGTGATTGTTGTGGTCCAAAGTTTAGACCCAGAAGATGAAACGGTGACACATGGCAGTCCGTACAACTTCATTGTTCTGAACAGTCCTGTAACATCTCACCTTGGGAAAATGATCATAAGTCCCAATTTGTGAAACCAATTCTGATGAAACCTATGGTGTTGGAAAAAAGACATGTGAGGATACCTCAGTACAAGTGTTTATACATAGAGTAGTAGTAATTTAGAATATACCATAGAAATAGTAATAGGAATTTCTACAAAAGAAACTGGAAAACTAGGGCTTCCTATTCCGGGAGCTTCCCTCCACTGTTTTCAAAAAAGGAGTACATTGGACAGCTCAAATTGAAGAGATTTATCTTCTATCCAATCAGACATGGAAGATTCCAAGTTTTAAAAATTAGGGTTTATCTGACAAACCCTAGATCAGCCAGCTCTGGAATGAGGACAGAAACCTCAAATCGGTAAGATCTAATCTTTTGCTATTTTTATTTGAGGTTCTCATTTAAAAGTGATCTATCACATCAGCTTGATGATAATCATGATTAAGTTGACAACTTCCAAGCATGGAAGTATTTGATCTCTCTCTAGAAAATGGATTGGACACCTACATGAGTATAGAGGTTCCAGTTCGAGAGGGAGATGAGGCTAAAATCCTTACACCAGAAGAACTTGGTCATGGCCAAGAAGATCACTGTTGATTCAATCACGGATCACATTGCACCACAAGTGTCTTCCCTAAAGACACCAAAGATGTTTGATTCCTTGACCAAGATATTTGAAGGAAAGAACATAAATCAGAATATGACTTTGAGAAAACAATTGAAGAATGTGAAGATCCAGAATGTAGATACCATATAGTCATACTTTACGGGGGTCTCTCAAATCAGAGAACAACTTGAAGCGGTAAAAGAAGAAGTGGAGAATGCGGAAGTGGTGATAACCACATTGAATGGCCTCCCAGGATCATGGCATTCATTCATTCAAAGAATGTGTGGTAGAAAGAAGTGATTACTTTCAGCAGACTCTGGGAAAAGTACACACAAGAAGAAGCTCAACTAATAACAAGAGAAAATAATATGGGAGAAACTGAAGATCAAGCTCTCACCATCCAAAGAAGATCCCTCAAGTGATGAGGAATATGAAGAACTCGACTCTTGAAGAACCTCTTATCCATCTTATTATTTGGATAAGAAATGATGCTCTTATGAATGAAGAAGATGATGAATCTGAAAGTTGAAGAAGGAATCTATATACGAAACAAATAAAGATAAGTATTCAATTGTCATTTCATGATATTGTTTTGTTATGTATTTGTTTATATTCAGTTAATGTATTATGCATGATAGAATGTTTGCATTAATGACAATATACTATTAATATGCATGTGATGGGTAAGTAGCTCATGGTGCTATACAAATCTCCATTAATACTTATCTAGAATGAAACCTCTTTGCTGACATATTGGATTAGTGCACAATCTCAATGTTGTCCTGGTAGAGATGGAAGGCATCTAGAAAAGTTTCCGTGAGATATGGATGAATGTTGTATTGGCTAAAATAGTTCCATGATCATATATTTATGCAGAATAATTTGCCAGTACGAATATTCCTTATGAAATGTTTCTAACAATACAAATGCATTTGAATTTTAGTAAAGATCACATACATAATCACCTATAAGAAAAGAAGAATGAGACTTGTTTCGAAGAACAAGTAACGACAGTTCAAGATGAAAAATAATATGATGAATGCAGCGACATCATTGATGCAGAACCTTCCAAGAAGAAAGGAAAGACCAGTTCAAGAAGAATGATGTCTAGGATGTAGTGTCTATACGTGAATGGAATTTCATAGTTCCATCATGCAGTAGATGGAAAAATCATGGGATACAAGGAAAGATTCGTAGAACGAGGCTTCTCATGAAAAGAAGGCGTAGACTACAAAGAGACATTCGCAGCTAGTGGGAGTTGAAACAAATACATGGTGAGATTGATGAAGATATTAACCTTTGCTACAAGGTTGAAGATGAAATTCTATACACTAGATGGATACATAGAATATTAGTAGCATAGGAAGCTACTTGTCACTGCGGTACAGAATGTTTCAATGCATAGAGTACGAAAGACAGAGGGAGTATGATGCTCCGCTTCAGAGGGAGTGAATACATAATATCTTGAGGTTTGACATGGTACAACAAGATGGATAGATTACTGATGAGTCTAGGATTTACTAAGAGTAAAGTGGATTCCAAACTTTGCTTCAAGGTTTAAGGTGGAAGACCAGCGATGCTCCTGTTATATGTCGATGCACTATTTTCTAGGCATGGAGGTGTGGCAGAATGAGGATGGAATATTCCTCAGACAAGGGAAGTATGCAGTAGAGATCCTGAAGAGGTCTAGGATGATGGATTGCAAGGCCATGACCACACCTATGGCATCGAACATGAATCTATTGAGTGATGCTTCATCATAGACGGTTGATGCTACGATGTATCGTCAGATGATTGGGTCCTTGATGTACCTGACGAATATGAGACCAGATATTTGCTTTGGTGTGAACACATTGAGACATGTTCACTTGATTGCTGCAAAGCATATTCTGAGATACCTGAGGGGTTAAGTTGATTATGGGCTGAAGTATGATTCGAATCAAAAGATTAACCTGTAAGGTTATGTTGATTCAGATTGGCCAGGTAGTGCCATCGATAGGAAAAGCACTTTAGGGTGTTGCTTCATTATGGGATTAGGTGTGATATATTGGTTTAGCAGGAAGCAACTCTGTGTGGCACTGAGTACAGCTAAAGTAGAGTATGTCATAGCTTGTTCAGCTAGTTGTGAGGCAATATGGCTGAGGAAGCTGCTATCTGATTTATTTGATCTCCAGATGGATGCTACATGTATACATTGCAAAAACTAGAGTTGTGAGAAGTTGTCGGAGAACTCAGTGTTCCATGAAAAGTCAAAGCATATCGAGATCACGTATCACTATATCAAGGATATGGTGTAGAGGGGAGCAGTGAATCTCTTGTATGTTGCAATGGACGAATAGATAGATGATGTGTTGAGGAAGCCATTAGCTAGAGTGAAGTTTGAGTACTTTGGGGAGAAGCTTGGTGTTCTCCATATCGAGGTTCCTTCCAAGGGGAAGTGATGAGTCTATGAGCCATTCTGACATGGTGAGAGGATCGGTTCCTTCCATAGTCAGATGTAAGGGCTAAGCCATTCTGTCATGGTGAGAGGATTGGTTCCTTCCATGTTAGATATGAGTGCTGAGCCATTCTGATATGACTGTAGGATTGGTTACTACATGATCAGATATAAGGGCTATTACCATTCTTGGAATGGAGGTTCCTGGTCAATTACAAGGAATACTCGGTCTAGGACTAAGGGCCTTTCTAATACGATTGTAAGATGTATTCTTACATGATCAGTTGTAAGTGCATGGCCATTCTAATGTGATTGAGGAATTGGTTCCCACTTGATCAGATATAAGGGCTATTGCCATTCTTGGAATAAAGGAACTTGGTCAGTTACCAGGAAAGCTTAGTCTAGGACTGAGGGACATTCTGATCTGACTGTAGGATTTGTTCCTACATGATCAGATGTGAGTGCACAGCCCTTCTAACATTGGTTGTCAGATGTAAGTGTAGATCCCTTTCGGCATGAAGGATTAGTTCCTTGCATGGTCGAATATAAGTGTTGAGCCTTTCTGACATTGGTTGTCAGATGTAAGTGCAGAGCCTTTTGGCATGGAGGATTGGTTCCTCACATGGTTGAGTGTAAGTGATGAGCCTTTCCAAAATTGGTTGATGGATGTGAGTGTTGGGCCTTTCTGATAGCGCCGTGGGAGGTGTTCCCACATGGTCAGATGTGAGTGTTGGGAGTGCCTTTCTGATATGACTATAGGATTGGTTCCTACATGATCAGATATAAGTGTTGGGTGGGACATTCTGACTTAGGGTCAGATATAAGTGCTGGAAGAAGACCTACATGGAGGCTAGGCCTACAACTAGCATGAAAAAGGGTTGGATCTGTAGAACTTCCTATGACGAGAAGAATCATGAGATAGCACCTGTGATGATGATCCAGATTGAGTGATGATCTAGATCTAGTGATGATGATCCAGATCGAGTGATGATCCAGATCCAGTGACGATGATCCCAATCGAATGATGATCTAGATCTAGTGATGATGATCTAGATCGAGTGATGATCCAGATCCGATGATGAACATGAATTGAAGATGAAGATTACTTGAATATGAAGAAAAATTGAAGATGACGAGGACTCGATGATGATCCAGATGATACAGAGAAGAAGACCTGTGCTTGTTACGAACAGAAATTCCTATGGCTTGGGGTACCACAACAAACAGCTTGACTCCAGAAATCAATCCTTTCCACAATGCAAGAGAAATCAAATACCTAACACTAAAGGATCAAACCTTGTACCTTATTCCAGATGGTTGAAGTAGATCCCCATTGAGCTTTCCAACTTCATCTTGAATTGATGAATCCCTTCCTCAACAACAAGTAAACAAGACAAGCATACTATATATTGGTGTTAGACCTACTCTAGCATATATAATCAACAATGTATAAGCATTTGAAATCATCCATGGATAAAATATTCATTCAAACATACATTATTGGATAGGAAAAGATATTTCTATTAATATAAAATCAAATATTACAATGGATACAACCTCTGTCGGCACTTCTACGAATCGGAGAAACTGCATCCCCCACTTGGGCCTCCACCACCTCAATCCTCCATCTCTCGATAGCAATCTCACAAGCAAAAGGAAAGCTTGGGAATAACACCAAAGTGCTCCAAGGGACAAAGGGATGCAATCTCAAGCACAAGTTCCGGCAAAATGGACTATAGTTTCTTTGCTCTCAATTCTCTTATGCCTTCAATGTATCCAAAGAGTTCCTTATATAGATTTTCAAAGGGGTAATTAAAGGTCGAATCCGAGCGATCTCAAGGCATATGGAAGGCCAGGAGACAAGTGAGTTGGATCCATGTCAAGGAAAACTCCAAAAGGATTTGGATTTTGTATACATCTTGATGTGCACAGTTTTAGGGGTCAAACCCGTGTATATACGCGATAAGGGGTTTAAAAGTCACGTATAGCGATTTTCACATGTTTATAGGGATGGTCTAGGAAACATCAAAGGACAAAAAATGGTCCAAGGGGTCTAAGGAGTCTGCAGAGGGACAGGGGAAGGCCATACAAGTGTGATTCACCTGGTGTGGTAAAATAAGCTATAATAGATGCCCCCTAATGTGTGAGGTCAGAGGGGTCATACGATGGCCGAAATACATTATAATTCCATCCCAGAAGTGGAGTGATGAAGGATCCCAAATGGAAGACCAACCACCCAATCAGCATAGTACAATGATACAACTCTGCACATAACTACAAATACATATAGTAGTCCTGGATACATAAGAGTACAATGGACATGAATAGGAATTATACAAAATATCACATAAGTGGTCATCACCATGTACAATATACATGTTATACCAAAATCCTGTCACCATCATGTGATAAGAGCTTTGACATACCTACTTGCCCTGAATCCTAGCTTCTGGAGTGAAAACTAAATGGTTTTTTATCATTCTGTCATACAAATTCCCAGCACCGCATATACCCCTTTATCCAAGAGTGGTACCCTAATTGAACCGCCTTTCATCGGTTGTCCACAAGCGGTGCCACTGCCCATTTCCCTTTGTCCATAGGCGGTTATTACCAGAACCACTCTATCATAGAAGGAGAAGCGCGGTACCCTAGGTAAAAAGGGAAAAAGAGAAGTTTCTCGAGGCTTCTAGATGATAAGCCTCATGTACTACCTTATCCCTAATATTGTGGGTTGGTTGAGCTCAAGATCGATCATCCTAGGATCTTAGAGGCCACCTCACCCACTAATTTCTCAACCATCTATATTTATTAAAGCCCTATAAATATGAGATCATAGCCATGGTTGAGGGGAGAACATGGAAAGTATTGTTATGTTGTTGAATTGATTCTTGGCCCAAGATCATTTGGAGAGAGAATATAGAGCTAGAGTCAGAGCTTTTGGCGATGAAGAGCTGGTTTCATGGAGATGGATGTCAACACTAAGGCTTGGTTGTATACTTCTTCATATTTCTAATGCAGGTTGATTTTCTATCCCATATATATTGTTGATGTTTGATTTTAGATATATATTCCTAGATTCCTTAGTCACTAGCATAGACTAGTAGATCATATTCTGGTTGCTTTGATTCATTTCGTGTTGAGCTTTATTGCAGGTACACAGGTGGACTATCAAAGCCTTGTATTCCAAATATCTATAGCATCTAGAGAGAGTTATCAGCCTCTATGATCTATTTGTTCTAGATTTGAACCATTCAAACCAATGGAACACCTTGTTGTCCGTAGGAGGTGAAATATTTCGGTTAACAAATCTGGCAACTCCACTGCGGAAAGTTATATTCAGTTGTTCTGATATTCCTCAGTATACAACTCTTGTCCGAATCTAGGCTCCATTTTCTTCATTTCTTTCAATCAAATCTACTTTCTGATTTGTATTATTTGGATTTGAAATTTCTAGAGCTATTCAGATCTGAGTCATTTCAGTTTTTTATGCTCTGTTACCACATTAAATTCGACAGTATTTGCCTTGGTATAGTATTTTTTGATCTGATCCATCGTTCTCTTTTTTGTTCTGGCCATCTGCAGGGTACTATGGTCATGATTTGTATGAGGAGCGGTGCCACTGCTTGAACATAGTGAGTAGTACATGGTGCCACCGCTTGTATCTGGTTTGTTAGGAGCGGTGCTGCTTTGGAAACACTCTTACAACACCTACGAAGTGCGGTACCAGGTAGGCATTAGTCCAAAACTCTCTTTCCTCATTTTTCTTTGTAAAAATTTGGAATTTTGATTACTTTTAGTTATGTTATCAATCCTGTGTTATTGAATCTGATGTGAGTGGCTTGTTGCTTTGATGGTTTAAGATTGATTTGAGTGGAATTTCAAAAATTTGTTTAGTCTTTTTTATTGTTCATCCGCTTCTCGCTTGTTGGTTATCCTTAAAGAAGGATTTCTTGTTTTCTGAAAGTTAGGGTGTTCATTGAATTCTCTTTTCATTGCATATGCTGAAAGAAGAACACTGGATTAGCTTCTAGATTTCATTTCTTACTTGCAGAGTAAACTTCTTTTTATTCCCTTCAAAAAGAAAAGTTTTTCTTGAGATTAGGACATCATTTTTTAGTGTTGGATTTGGGCTTTCTGATTGCATTTATAAGCTTTTAGGACCTTTATGATCTTTCATCTCTCATACATATAGGACTATCTTGATCAAAATTTAAAAAAAAAATGTTAGTTTTAAGTTAGATTTGCTTATGTTTTTGAGAAATTTGAAAAGTTAGAGTGCATTGGCATATAGGTGTGCTTGGTGTTGTTCTTTTAGGAAAAGAGATTCTCACCCTTCTCATTTGCTTTCGAAAAGAAGATTTTTGGTTTCTAGAAGTGTTTGCTCATCTTTGATTTGATGTTCATGATTGTTGATTGGCATGATTTTTGGTTTTGAAACAAAAAGAAAAACACTCTCTTCCCTCCCGTAAGTAGGCATACTAAACGGTAAATTGAACATTTGCACAAGCATATTGCATGGTTTTACTTTTCTGTCAAAACATCATGCATTCACCTAACCGTACAAGTTAAAATTAATGGTAGTTGTAGGTTAAAATTTATGTAGTAACTTGAGTGATAGGTTAGAGACGTGTTCGGGCGTCATAAAACATAGGAGCTGTCATTATTTGTCAGCATTACATTCCGAGACTTGCGCGGTTATTCCACGTACCATCGGTATATTGAACGACCTTTCACGTACCCTTGAGGTATAGAAAGGTACTTCACGTACTCGATTGTATATCGAAAGGCCCCTTGTGTATGGTTATGCATTAGACAACACTACTACAGATTCAAGCTCCCACGTACCTTGAGTATATCGGGGGACCCCACTAGGGTACCTTATCTATCTAAGAAAAGCCCTTTGGCTATCTTATTTGGAGCCATACACCGAAAACAACATTCAGGGATATTACTACGCATGTACCCTCGAGGTATATCATGAGTGGCACCTGCTTGACTATCCTAGTGAGAGACCTAACTTTTGAACTCCTCCTATCATTTTAAGTCTGTTTGTTTTTTACCTATAGTTTGAGTAGGGAAATCTTTTGGTGTGTTTTTTCTAGATTTTCAGACCCTATATTAGATAGGAATTGTACACACTGGATGAGTTAAGACAGTCCAGGAGAGTATAGAGCTTGCCACCTGATTTTACTCCTGTTTCAGGAGAAAATCCAATGGAAGCTATCGACCAAGGAACTGCTACCACCTCCTAGGTGGGAGATAATGTGGTGGTGGAAAGTGGAGTACCAAATTCTTCACACTCACCTCCCTTGGTTCAACAGCCTTCCCAGGAAGATTCTTCACTCCATCCTCCCTTGGAAGGCCATGTTGATGATACCCATCCGAACTTTGATGCTAATGCTCCCTTTTTGGAGACACCTATTGGACGGGCCATTGCCTCATTTGGAACCCGTGTAAGTTCTCCTGAAATTGAAGAAGAACGCATGAAATACCATGCTGCTATCCTCCATGCACAGGAGGTAGAAAAACATATTGATAACCTATTAGGATCTTCACCAGTTCGTTCCACATTCCTTCCCGTGGGATATCGTTCACTAGTCGATTCTATAAGACCCATTGAACCGATTATAGATCATCAATTAACAACCCACGGCCCAAGTCAAATTTCCACCCCTATCACCTCTTATGTTATGTCTATTCCAAATCCTCCCAGGTCTTTTGCATCTGGGGCCCAACCTTTAATTGTTGTTTCGTCAGTACCTTTGAATGCTGGGTGGCAACCCCCGACACGACCTACGTTATCTGATGCCAAAGTTGTACCTAGTCAAGAGTAGACCTCTAACATAGAAACATCTACAATTTTTGTCCCTCCCACCTACACTAATGTGGTAAATCCCCCATCTAGTTTAGGTCAGCCCTCGGGGGCACAACCTATTCCCATTCAGTATTCTAGTGGTTAGGGTTATCAAATACCTATAGGTAGTCATCCATCTAATCCTACTAGAATTCCATACCCTAACAACACTTTTATGCCACACGGGCAACCCAACTGGTCTTACATGCTAGCCATGGGAGGGATACCTATACATACTACGGGAGGTGCAGGAGGACCACCTTATGGAGGTCCTCTCCCTAGGGGACCTGGTGGTCCTAGAGGATCTGGTGGTCCTCCTCATGGTCCTGGTGGTCCTAGTGGTCCCAAGGGACCTGGTGGCTTTCCTCCTTATGGCTCTAGAGGATATGGTGGCCCTCCACCTAGTGGTTCCGGTGGCTCTAGAGGTTTTCCACCTCCTGGAGGTTCCAGAGGGTCTAGTGATCTGCCTCCTAGTGTTCCTAGTGGTCCCAGTGGTCCTGGTAGTCCCAGTGGCTCTGGAAGTCCTCCTCCTAGAGGCCCTAGTGGTCCTAGCAGTCCTAATCCTAGAAATCAACCCCCCATGGGTGGATTTCTCGGTAGTTCTTCCTCACAGCAACCTGTTTATCAGTCTACCTATGGCCCTACTGGTAATTACATGCCATATCAATATTACCTGTATGTGGAGCCCAATAAATAGTTACCTTTCCTAGCAACTTTGGACTTGCCTGATTTGTCCATGTTGATTAATCATCCCATTCGACACAATCCCTCATGGCCTCCAATTCTGTTAAAGTTACCATCAGATATTCTAAAATTCTATGGGAAGTAGGGTGAAGATATACGGAACCATGTTATGACTTTATATTTGTGGTGTTCCTCGAACTCCCTCATGGATGATTCTGTTTGGTTACAACTCTTTTAGCAAACTTTGACCGGTATGGCCGCAAAGTGGTATATTGATCTCCCACAACATTCGTTTGTGGATTTTGGCTCATTGGAAACCGTATTTCTTACGCACTTTCAACTCCCTATTCATTATGAAATGGGCACCGATCTTTTAAATTCTCTGTGACAGAACACCTCCACCCACATTTCTGATCGTATTCATGAGTGGAGAAGGCGGAGAAGGCTTATTAAGGCCCCTATTCTGGATCAGTTGTTAGTTGATTGGTTCACTAAGTCCTTGTTGCCTCCTATTGTTTGAGATGTGGCCATGGGCGGTGTCGTTACCGAAGAGTAGGCTATTAGTTGGGCTTAGTACCCAAACTTGGTTTATTCCCAGTCCGGGACTCTTTATGACCTGATTCCACAAGCTCCTTGCCCCAGCACTAACCCTTCCAAGCCACTAGCAGAAGTACCTGTTGATGGGATTGTTGGTTCAATCCAGTCCCCATCCATAGAAAAACCTACAAAGCAAACCCAAACTACTACTCCTTCGACTCAATTCTATTCAAAGTACGTAAACCTCGGGTAATAAAAAGAAAGGTAAAAATCAAAATAAAAAACTTGGAAACCAAGAAGAGACCCCACTATCAACCAACAATGACAATGACAAAGGGAAAAGGACGGCTAAATATCCTTGTCTGTTGTGCGGTGGTGACCGCTTTTCAAAGGAGTGTCCCCGTTGGGATGAAATCTCCCAATTTTTGAAGTCTAATCCTGCACCTACAGTACTTACAGATCCCTTTCCCTCTCAACAACAACTGGTAGACCACATGTCTAACTAGGGTAACTCTAGTTCATCGAAGGAAATTCACATGATATTCTCAGATACCATCCATCTGCAAACTCGAATCCAGAATTATGATAAACCCGCAGATCAGAAAGAATATCAATCTTCTTCTGGCAAATCTCCCTCTACTAGTTCTCCGGAATCCTCATCTACTATCCCCTTGCCTATCGAGAAGCCTACTCTCGACATGATTTTGTGCCCACCAAAGAGCACTCTTCAGAAGGCTATCTTTAATCCCAATGCCTGAGCTGCTCAATTCTATAATGTGGTTGAAGATCTCACTCAGGAACCTTGTGCAATGTTTACCCTAGAAGTACTCCAAAGTTTCCCTACATAGCGCAAGAACTTGTTGACCGCATTAGGAGCTATAGACCCGGATAACACTAACTTGATTCAATTCAATGTTGAGAACTATAAACCTAGATTACCGCATAAACTTGCTTTTCAGATCATTACGAACGTAGTGGGAAAGAAAGTCTTTCGAACAGTACTAGATGAAGGAGCTTCGACCTCGGTGTTATCTCTGACTTGTTAGAAAGCTCTTGGCTCTCCCGAGCTTATTACATCACCTATGACCCTTAAAGCCTTTGATGGACGGAGTTTCCAACCCCATGGCCTCATATCAGCCCTCGCATTCAAGCTGGGGGGAAAAACCATTTCCATCCAAGTAGAAGTGGTAGATGCCCCTTTGGATTATAACCTCCTCTTAGGAAGGAATTGGTTCTATGCCATGAATGTTGTTTCTTCAACAGTGTTTCGAATGGTCCAATTCCCGCATCTTGGGAGAATTATTACCATTGACCAGATTGATTTTTGTATGCCGGATGTTACTACCTCCATGGCTAATAACATCCCAATGTTAGGTCAGTCCCCTCCTCCTTACCAGTCGATTGGGGTGGGTATGTTGAAGGATTCATCCCTTATGGGGATTTTTCCCTCTACTCCTCCTAGCACGGATACCATGATAGTACATATGATCACCTCATTTGATTTTGAGCCCCAGGGCCAAAATGTTGTTGATTCCACCTCGTTGAGCCCGCATGAATCTATGCATGACACCATTCAAGCTTGTTTTGATGATCACACTAGTGACATTCATTTAGTGGCTTCAGATCCTTACCATTTACCGTACTAGTTAGAACCTTCTCTTCCTACTCTAGACTATCTCTCCAAGACTTTTCCTTCCAATGATCCCATTATATAGATCAGGAATACGGATGAGCCCATTTGGGAGGATCACCATCCCCAATACCAGTTCATGCAGCCATGATTTTGCATCCTTGTTTCCTACTGATATTGTCAACATTCCACAAAGTCCTATATTGTTGCAAGACACAGATTCTGAAGGAAACCTTTGCAACATTACTCAGACGAACCCAACTGACATATCAGCCAAGCCTGATGTTATTGAGCACGTTCATGTTGGGAAAAACTGCTCCATAGATGAATCTGAAGCATATAAGGCACCTTTTATGGAATTTCATGATATTTTTGCCTGGTCCTATGAAGAGATGACGGGGATTGACCCTTCCATTGTGGTCCATGAGATTAAAACTTATCCCATGGCTAAACCTGTCACGGATAAACTTAGGCAAGTCCATCCTAGGAAGGCTGTAGCTATTAAAGTTGAGATTGAGAAACTTCTAAAAGATGGTTTTATTTATCCTGTACCTCTGACGGAATGGGTATCGAACATTGTCCCTGTCAATAAAAAGTAGGGCACCATTAGAGTCTGCATCGACTTTAGGGATTTAATTAAAGCTTGTCCCAAGGACAACTTCCCTACCCCACACATCGATCAGATTATCAACAACTATGCTGGAAGTGTCTTCTTTTCATTCATGGATGGCTTCTTCAGCTATAATCAGATTGAGATATTGCCCTTCGATCAGCATAAGATGACATTCATTTGCCCATGGGGAACCTTTGCATATAAGAAGTTACCTTTCGGCTTGAAAAATGCTAGAGCCACATTCCAGAGTGTGATGTCCTATGCATTTCACAACATTAAACATATTGTTGAACCATACCTTGATGACCTCCCTACTCATTCACAGAGACGGGAGGACCATCCTGGTCATCTTAGAGACATATTCCTGAGATTCCATCATTATAATATACGGCTCAATCTGCATAAATTTGTTTTTTGAGTTGATACGGGACGTCTGCTTGGCTTTGTGGTATCCAAAGATGGAATCCGGATCCATCCTTTGAATATTTCCATTATCATTAATCTATGAGCCCCAAGCAACATCCTTGAACTCCAAAGTTTGCAAGGGAAGGAAAACTTTCTCCGCCATTTCATGTGCAATTTCGCTAAGAAAATGCACGGTTATATGCGTCTCCTCAAGAATAACACTCCATTCTTCTAGGATTACCAAGCCCAATGTGCCTTTGATAATTCAAGCATGCTCTGACTCACCCGTGATACACCCCCCAGATTATTCAAAATATTTTCTCTTGTATATTGCTGCCTCCGCTATTACCATCGCCATGGTTTTAGTATAGGACAATCTCCATAGTCAGGAGCATGTGATTTATTACACCAGTAAGAATATTATTGATTCTAAAACCCATTATTAACATGTGGAGAAGCTAGCTTTGGCCATGGTCATTGTTGTACAAACATTTTGTCACTACATTCTGCTTCACACTACAACGGTATTGGAATACCAGAACCCATGTACTACATTTTGACTTGTCAGGTACTCGGGGGAAAGTACTCTTGTTGGATCGTTATCCTTCAGGAGTTCTATCTCGAGTTTGCCAAGGCTACATCAAAGAAATCCTTGGTTTTTTTCGAGCTTATATGTGACCTTCCTTGTGCTACCACGGAATCTAAGCCCAACGATTCATTTCCAGATGAATTCCTATCCCTAGTTAGCACTACTGATCCTTGGTATGGAGATTTGTTGATTTATCTCCAGACCCATTGTTTTTAGCCACATCTATCTCATGATGATTGTTGTCGCATCCATCACCACATGAAGTACTATCTTATCTTGAATGATACCTTGTATAGACATGGGATTCATTCCATTCTTCGACGATGCCTCACTCATGAGGAGGTTAAACACGTGATGAATGATTGCCACTATGGAGCATGTGGCAATCATTTATTTGGGATGGCTACAGCCCAAAAAATCCTTTGCGCTGGCTATTTCCAGCCTTCTGTCTTCAAAGACTGTCATGAGGCTGTTAAGAAATGCCCACCTTGCCAAAAATTTTATCCCAAAAAGCACACCCATCTTGATCCACTTCACCCTGTCATTGTCGTTGTCCCTTTTGCCAAATGGGGGATTGAATTCATGCATTGTAAGCCTACCTCAGTCGGGGGGCATGGTTACATCATCATAGCCGTGGATTATTTCACAAAATGGGCTGAGGCCATGCTTACATATGCAGAAGATGGAAAGACTGTCACTCTCTTATTGTTCAATTATATCATATCTAGATTTTGAATTCTACAGTCCATCATCACTGATCACGGATCTCATTTCCGTAATCAAATGATAGAGGAATTGAGTGCCAAGCTAGGTTTTCACCATGAAAACTCTACGCCGTATTATCCGCAAGCTAATGGTTAGGTAGAGGCCATTAACAAGGTTTTGAAAACTATACTTTGTCGGATGGTTGGAGATCATAAATCCAGTTGGCATCTTATTCTTTTTTCCACTCTTTGGGCTTATCGGACTTCCATGAAAACAACTACTGATTTCACGCCATTCCATCTTGTCTATGGACTTGAATCTGTCTTGCCGATCCAATGCCAGATTCCATCTTTACAACTTGTTGTCAAACTTCTACCAGACACTTCTGTAGAAGAAGTGATATTTTTGTACTTAAATAACCTTGATGAGACTCATAGAGATGCTTCCTTAGCTAATGAGGCGCATAAGAAATGCGTCAAGGCACAGTATGATAAATCTGTCCAGCCTCATGTTTTCAATGAGGGTGACCTAGTTTTGACTTATGACCAGAGATATGACAAGCTAGGGAAGGGTAAGTTTGAGTCCATGTGGTATGGACCTTTCGTTATTTCTAAGGTATTACAGAAAGGAGCCTATGAGTTAGTTTATTATGATGGGATCCCTTTGGGGCAACCTTGCAATGGGTTGTACCTTAAAAGGTACTATGCCTAGGTTTTATTGGATGGTATCTTGTATATATGTATATTGATTGACTTTCAGTATTTTAAAGATGGTTTTGAGTTTTTAGTGTCTACATCTATTTATACCATGTTTTGTTCATGCAGATGGCTTTCTACGGCTTCGTTGATGGTGCTTTCCGCCACACCTTGAATCTAGCCTCGGCTGCTTGGGTTCTCTATTCCCCAGCTGAAGATTTGGATAGTTTAGGAGCGGTTTGTTTAGTTCCTGCTACTAATAACATTGCAGAGTATGAAGCAGTCATCGTTCTTCTGACTGAAGCTGCCTCCCAGGATGTCCATGATCTAGTAGTTCTGATGGACTCTCAGCTCATGGTTTGTCATTTAAACCATGTCTACACCATTAGGAACTCGGTGCTCCTTCACCTATTTCGGAGGGTACGTTTGTTAGAAATATTATTTGGAACCATTACATTAGGCATATCCCTAGGGAACATAATGTAGTTGCTGATTCATTGGCTAATTACATCCTAGATTGGCATATTGCCCATTCATGATGTTGAATCAAACATGGTACATTGTAAATAAAAATTTAAAGACACATAGAAATCATAGAAAATGCATGTATCCATTTGAAATGTATAATCATTGTGTAAGAGTATGTATATATATATATATATATATATATATATATATATATACAAAAGCATTTTACAAAAATAGGTCCCGAGACCTCATCTGAAGCACGTAGGCTTTCAAGCAAAATCATCATACAAAAAATACTAAAGCTATCAACTTTCAATATACATGTCTCATCCACTAATGGTGCTCATGATAGCACATCACTGCTCAAGCCACCCTGCGTAGTAGCCTGCTGAACCGGCCTCGTACTCCCACCGTAGATCTCTGATATCTAGTCAAGAGGTCATCTATGTCAGCATCTGGGATGTCCATAGTTAACCTCTCTAGGTTCTCCTCCAACTCCCCAGTGATATCATCACCCTGTGGCACGAAGCGAGCTCTAGCTCGCCTTTCTAATGGAGATGCTACTCTAGACCTTGCTGCTCCAACATCTGCATGAACACTGTTAGGATATTTAGACACTTAGGAGTTAGTTAAGATCAACTTGTGTAATATATCCGTTAGGTAAAAGTGTGTTTCTTTAGTATGCATTAGTATGAATTTGTAAATATTCTAATCCGACGGTCACGATATGTTCTAGACATAGAGAGATCCGATGGTTCAACTTCTCTTAGATCATACCTACCATTGATCCGTGGCTTAACACCCAATTGGTCTATGATCTCTATTTAAAGAGCATAGAGGGTCCTTGGCTAGTTGATTGATTATGAGAACCTCATGTAACTTTCTTTCTTTTGCATAATAAATTGCTCCAAGTAGCTATTTGGCTGGGGCCGTGGACTGTTTCCCTCTCGAGGGTTTTAACCATGTGACAAACATTGGTGTATTGATCTATGATCTGTTTGTGTGAAGTGGATTTTCTTGGTGTTCGGACCTTTAGGAGTACCCTGTGTACCCTAACATGGTATCAGAGCTTTTATGAATAGCCGCTTTCGGTTTTGATCAAGATCTGGAACCAGTGCTGCTGAAACTTTGAAAGGGTTTCTGGTTTTGGATTTTCTGTGCATTTGTGGCCCGTGGGAGCTATTCCACTGCATCCAGAGTGCCATTTCCATTGGGAAATAGTTTTGATTTCACCAAAAACCATTTTTGTTTGCTCCAGAAACACCCATTTCGGAAAATTTCAAGGTATAATGTTACAATGACTGATTTGTTTTTTTTAAATCTCTCATATTTTATCAGTTTATTATTAGATCTTTTTGTTTTAGTCTCGGACTGTTGTTTTCCCTAACTATGTATGCTCTTTACCATGCACCTTGCGCGATCGCGGCGAATCAAAAATAGTAAGGGAAAGTTTTTTTTGTCTTCTTGGCTACGTATGCTCTTTGTCGTGCACCTTGTGCGATCACGACAAATCAGAAACATTGAAAAAACTTGAAAATGTAGACTTTCCGGGTAACCTGACCAAGATCTAACCCCATTGTGTGGAAAAAGTTTTTTCTTGTTTTTGTTTTTCTTTTTTTTTGTGATTTGCAGAAAAAGAAAGCAAGCACGGAAAACGAGAGAGAAGAGTAAAAAAAAAAAAAAAACCCTTTCTCTTTCCATAGTTTTACGTACCTTTTAAACTTAGCTCACTTGGTCCAAAGTTGCTTTACACCTTGATAAGTCTTGAGTTCAAGTCTTATCAAGCTACTTTTTAGTGTATGCAATTTCTATTTTCAAGCTACTTTATTGTAAAAGTGCATCTCACATAAATAAAATAAAATAAAAGTGAGTCATTTAAGTCTTTTAATTTATTGCCGCACTATTTAAAAGTCACATTATTGTAAAAGTGAACATCACTTATTCTACAAAAGTGATTCACTTCAAAGCAACTTTATTGTAAAAGTGATTGTCAAAGGTTGATTTTGGGAAGAGGGGGCTTCTTTTTTTAGTTGGTCAAGTTAATATCTGCCACGTCACTATTGGGGACATCTTCAATATTTTCTTTGTTCAAGCATAACTTCATCATCCAGAATCCATTTTAAGTGTCGTTTTTTTTAAAACCGCATATTTTTTCAATCTATTTGCATCCAGATAGTTAATTTCTATTTTTTCATCCATTATTTTATAGTATGGCCGCCCCTTGTGATATTATACTTACAAGTTCTAACTATTTCTCATGGAAATATCATATGGAGGATGTTCTACGAAGTAGGGGACTTTTCAAGATAACCTCAGGCAAAGAAACAGAACCCACTGATGATGATAAGAAAACTAAATGGGAAAATATATGTCATGAAGCTCATGCATTGATTGGGATGTCAATCTCTACTGATTTGCGATTCCACATATTTGGCATTGATGAACCTGATAAAGCTTGGGAAAAGTTAGAATCTGTGTTTGGTAAACACAATGAAATTCGGGGTCATCAACTTGAGAATGAGTTGCTTTCCTTGAATCCAAATGATTTTTCATGCATTCAAGACTATTTATCTAAGTATAAAACTCTTAGACTCTTATGTGCAGAATGCAAGATTAAGAAAAAAGACAAACAATGTATTTATCATATTCTTTCCAAACTTGGACCTGCATATTCTGTTTTTGTATTTACATTCTACTCCATGAAAGAATCCTTGACTGCAGCTAGCTATCAAGAGCCTAGCCTTGAATCCTTTTGTGATTCCTTAATTAGAGAGCAAGATAAGCTCATTCATCTTGGAATAATTGACAATGCAGATACATCTGGGAAAGCCTTATTGTCCCAACAGAAAGAAAAGTCCAAGCCTCCCAAGAAACAAAAATTTTGCAATAATAGGCAAAACAACAAGGGTCCCAAACCCTCTCAGTCAGCTCCTCCTTTGAAAAATGACAAAGGATCCAAGAAAAATGGAAAGAATACTGAGCGTCATTACAATTTTTGTGGGAAAGATAATCATGATGAATCTAAATGTTTTAAGAAGATGGTAGTCTTAGAAGTAGCAATGAAGAAGCACCACATCATCCTAGATTCGTCTTCAGAATATACCTCTCATGGACATGCACTTTGTGCTTCTGGTTACTCTTATACTGCATCTTCTTCTTCTACTTCAATTGAATGGCTCATTGATTCTGGAGCATCTTATCATATGGCTAAGGATAAAGCCATCTTTTCTACTATGCATGAATGTAACACCAAACAAATATTTGTTGGTGATGATAGATCTCTAAGTGTTGTAGGATCTGGAACAGTTCCAGTAGAAAATGATCATTTCAGTGATAAACTATGTGTTCCAAAAATTTCCTGCAATTTGTTATCAGTCTATCAAATTACTCATTCATGTGAAGGTAAAACTGTGACGTTTACACCTCACCAAGTTGTAATCAAGGATTTTAATAATCCTCAAAATATCCTTGCTACTGGAACTGTTGATGATATTGTCAAGTTGTACAAATTTAACAACTTTGGGTCATCACCTTTTTCAGTTTTTGTTGCTCATAGTGATAACTTGAGCAAACTTTGGCATGAGCGATTTGGTCACTTAAATTATCGCTCATTGCAACAACTATGTAAAGACAATATGGTTACTGGTCTTCCACTGGTATCTTGCAAGGATGGTGTTTGTTCCAATTGTGTACTCGGAAAACATCATAGAGACAGTTTTGACAAACATGCCTCTTGGTAGGCCTCGGTTCCCTTGGAGTTTGTGCATAGTGACTTGTGTGGCCCTCTTCCATCTGCTTCATTTTTTGGTTTCAAATATTTCTTAACTTTCATTGATAACTACTCCAGATTCACTTGGGTTTACTTCCTAAAACTTAAGAGCGAAGTATTTAACATGTTCTTAGCCTAAAAGGCTCTTGTTGAAAAACAATCTGGTCATCAAATTATTAAGTTAAGATCTCACAATGGAGGAGAATATGTTAACAACAAGTTCACTACTTTTTGCACTGAACAAGGAATCCAACAATAGCACACTGTTCCATATACACCACAACAAAAGGTGTAGCTGAAAGGAAGAACCGCACTTTAAAATAAATGGCTAATTATATGATCCAATCTAAGGGACTAAGTCTTCAATATTGGGATAAGGCCATAAATTGTGCAAATTACATAGGTAATCGCACACCCACTAAGTTTTTATAGGGTATAACACCGGAAGAAGAATGGAGTAAAACTAAACCAGATGTAAGTCACTTTCGTGTGTCTGGTTGTGAAGCATGGGCTCACATTCCGGATGAAAAAAGGAAAGCATTGCATCCTAAAAGTGAAAAGTGCATATTTGTTGGATATTCTGAAGATGTAAAAGGTTATAGACTTCTCAACCACATTCTCATGATATAATCATTAGAAGAGATGTTAAATTTAATGAAAATCTCTTGGCCTACGAGCCTAACTTGGCGGGTGTGTCATCTTTGGCCTGCGAGCCTGATTCGGTGATTGTGCCTTCTTCTTCTTCTCCCAGCTTCCTTGACAGGTTTCCAACTCTAGTTTCTGATGATGACAGTGAGGATGAAAATCCACCTTCGTCTGCTCATGTTCCTCCAATTGCACCAGCACCAATACTTCCTCGATGGGTCCATTCAACATGTGAAGCAGCTGGTGATCTTGCCGATTATCCTAGAGATCAACGTCGAACACGTTCTCAGTTTCAGCGAGCCTCTTCTCTTTTGGCTCAAGTTTCCAAGAATCATGATCCAGAAACTTTTGCAGAAGCTTCAGGAAATCTAGATTGGGATGTAGCTATGGATGAATATTATCGTTCCTTAATGGCGAACAATACTTGGGATCTTATTCCTCTTCCAAAGGGAAGAAAACTTGTCAGATGTAAATGGGTCTACAGAACTAAGTATGCATAAGATGGAAGTGTTGAAAGACTTAAGGCAAGGTTAATTTCCAAAGGTTTTTCCCAAGTTGAAGGGATTGACTACAATGAAACCAAGTTTGCCCCTGTAGCAAAACTGAAATGCATCCGCCTTGTTCTTTCCCTTGCAGCCTTACATAATTGGGAAGTCCATCAAATGGATGTCAAGTCTTCCTTCTTACATGGTGATTTACATGAGGAAATATACATGGAACAACCTCCTGGATATGTTCAGAATAACTCTAGCCTTTTCTATCTCCTTAAGAAATCCTTATATGGCCTTAAGCAAGCTCCTAGAGCTTGGTATGCCAAAATGGATATCTTTCTCCTTGACACTGTTTTTTCTAGATGCCATTCTGACCCCAATGTCTATACCAAGGAAGTAGGAAACCATCTCATCATACTTGTTCTTTATGTTGATGATCTTATCCTTATTGGTAGTGACCCTAACCTTATAACCCATGTGAAATCCAGTCTTAAGCAAAATTTTGAAATGTTAGACTTAGGACATTTGCATTATTTTCTTGGTCTCCAAGTCTTGCAAACCAAATAAGGAATCTTTCTTTCCCAGTATAAGTATTCTTGTGACCTTCTTCGTCGCTTCCACATGGAAGATTGTAAACCAGCCCCTTCTCCCTTCCAGTCTGGAGTCAAACTTTATACCACTTGTACTTCCCCTAAAGTAGATGCCACCTTGTATCGTCAGCTTATTGGTAGTCTTTTATACTTGACTCATTCCCATCCCGACCTTTCCTTTTTTATTGGTCGTGTTGCCCGTTATATGCAAACTCCTCATGAAATCCACTGGAAAGCAGCAAAAAGAATACTTCGATATATTCAAGGTACAATTTAGTTTGGGATTCATTACAGTATAGGGGGGGAACCTTTGTTGGTTGGTTTCACTGATTCAGATTGGTCCGGCAATCCTGATGATCGGAAGTCTACTGTAGCTTATGTTTTCAGTCTGGGATCTGGAACTGTCACTTGGGCTTGTAAGAAACAACAAGCTCTTGCTCTTTCTTCAGCAGAAGCAGAATATAGAGCCACTGTTAATGCCAGTCAGGAAGCTTTATGGCTTCGACAGATCCTTTCAGAGTTTGGATTCGAGCAGCAGCAGCCTACTCCACTTTGGTGCGACAATAAAAGT